>PVLC010035127.1:0-16539 GCA_004027655.1 Graphiurus murinus | reverse complement strand
CTGTGAATACCTTTATTATATTGTTATTGACACATTTTATAACTTTAACAAAAAACTGATCATTTTATCAGTTAAGGTGCTGATAAAATTCACCTAATTTTAATAATGTGTCATGACACAGAATTTATTCAGATGGAATATCACATATAATAAAACTCCAAAACTCTCTAGGCTATGAAGGAATTCCACCCACATTGCAGTTTTGGAGTTTATTATATTATCAAGTAAGGACGCAGGATTATTGTGGAGAACGTCCACAGAAATTCTCTTGGTCTGCTGGTACTGCGATAACAAAATATCACAGACTGAGTGGCTCAACAACTAAAATTTATTTCTCACAGTGTAAAGGCTGGTAAGTCCTATATCAAAGTGCTGGCCAACTTGGTTCCTAACAAGAACTCTTGTAGTAGCTTGCAAATGATGGCTACCTTCTCAGTAAGCTTTTACAAGACCTCTGTATGTGCATAGAGAAAAATAACTCTCTCTCTGTCTTCTTCTTATTCTTATTGTAAGGTCAGTAATTGCATGGAAATGCAACACTAATCTATGACCTCATTTAACCTTAATTATCTCCTAAAAGTCTTATTTTTAAATATAGTCACACTAGGGGTTAGGGTTCCAACATATGAATTGTGGGGGAGGATGACGCAATTCAGTGCAGAGCAGGAATCTTCCTAGTCTGTCAAGTAAGTGCCTTGAAAATTTTATCTCAGAAGAGAACATGACCACCCTCCTATGAGTGGGCTGGAACAGGAGCTATGTCAACCATATTGTTCAGTTTCTAATGTGAAACCAATTCTTTCCTTTCTGCACAGTAATAGACTTCCACATTCCATTGCTGGCTGCATTACTAAGTGTGGGGCAGGACTGGCTAAAACCTATCATATTCCATAGGAAAGGCAGAATTTGCCAGAGCAACAAGTATACTTTCTAACCAGTTTGCACAAAGTGTATGTGTGTGTGTGTGTGTGTGTGCGTGCGCGTGCAAGATTGTTTCCTGAGAGGGAAGAGAGGGAATACTGTTGGAAAAATATCTGTTCTCTATAATTTCTAATAAGAAATGACCTTTTATAGTACACAATATGAAAAGACTTAGCAGGGAAAACAGACCCTCATTTCTTAAACCCTTCTCTACTATCAACTATAATTGTAAATCGATTGTTAGAGAGCAGAAAGCACTGCTCTGAAAGTCAATTCTTGTAACCTGAAATTGGAGAATATGTTTTTTCCTCAGGCAATAAGTCGTGTGGGATACCTATGTATTTTAAAATTGAAATATTTTCATAATTTCTCATAATAAAGTGTATATAATAAATATCCTAAAGGTCTAAAAGCTAAGTGTGTAACATGGAGCATAAGATTTTAGAAAAATGAGTAGTTATCATTAGTAGTACGGGAAAAAGATAAGAAATATTCTCAATTGCAGCAAAAGGGGTCTGTAATATACCCAAGGTCCTCCTTACCTCTCTACTCCTAGTATCATACCCTGATTTATTCTCATGAATGCAATGTAAATACTACTTCTATGTTATATCTGCTCAAATAGAGTCTTCTCAGAATACTTCTTTGAATAACAGGGACAAAATAAATGTTTATGTTTTATTACCTCATAAGCTCTTAAGATCATTATATCTATTCCTATGTTTCACATTGTATATTTATTTACTTTCTATCTTTTGCCTCAAATGTAAGCTCTTTATATGCAGGAATTATATCTTTTATCTCTGGTAATTAGCAAACTCAATGTTTGTGGAAAAATCAATTAATTAAAGAATCAATACAAAAAATTACTTGCATATGGTTCACTAAAATTATCTGTGACTCTATGGATGAAAGTGAACATAATGGACTTTGATTATAAATTATTCCTCTATTAGAGAAGACATTACAGAAAACCTGTCCATAGTCTGTATGCAAAAGGTCTGATCCCATAACTTTCACTGAATGGACAGTAATAGAGTCACACAGTATCTGGCCAAAGCTGATGTGTCATGGGGACAAGGCAAAGGTATGGACAGACTCAGTTCAACTGCTGGTGTGTATAGAGCTGCTGCATGGACTTCCAGAGAGGGCTGGATAATGAGGGTTCCCTAGACAGGCTGCCACAGAGATCTGAGTTGAGTACCTAGCTGGTCCCATAAGATATTCCCTAGGCTATCAAGGAATTCCACATTGCGATTTTGAAGTTTTATTATATGCAATATTTATTGCAACTGAATAAATTCTGTGTCATGACACATTATTAAAATGTGATGAATTTTATCAACACCTTAACTGATATAATGATAAGTTTTTTTGTTAAAACTATTACAAAGTGTGTCAGTAACAACATAATAAAGGTATTCATGGGATTTATTTTCTTCATATATACCTACAGTGTCGTTAACTGGGGCTTTTATATTTTTTGTATAGTTTATCATTTTGAACCACTGTCTCTTTCCTCTATAAAACAGGATAACATAAAATTCTCTTAAAGTGAATGTAGGATACAAATGAGAAAAACAACATAATAATAAAGGTCCAGTCATGGAAACTACCATTTGCATCATAATTGTTATAATAAATTGAAAAACTATAATTTAGAGCTCTAGAGAGAAAATATGTCTTAATACAGAATATTAAAATCAGTAGCAGGTAATTCAAGAGTTGATTATAATTACATGCATAAAAGGGATCTTAAACAAAATAGAATTTGCTCTTTTCAATTCTTGTTTTTAGCCAAGGTTTAAAAAATGTGTGTATGTATGGTTTCTATTTCCTCTCAAGTTTGGGGAAAAGAAAATATGATACTTGACAGATTTCAAGTCCCTCCTTTAGATATTCATTTGTTTGGGCTTGTTCTAGACTTCTCATTCAGGCTTTGACCACTGGGTGAACTTCTGCACCCTACCCATATATAAGAAGCAAATCTTAGGTTTTCTAAGGTTTATGACCTGTAGTCTTTTCTAATATTAAGATTTGGGCTGAAACTCAATTTTGTGTGTGTGTGTGTGTGTGTGTGTGTGTGTGTGTGTGTGGTATTAGGGTTTGAACCCAGGGAATTCTACCTCTGAGCTACACCCCAGACCTATTTTATCTTTTTTTTTTTTTAATTTTGGAATATAAAGTTTTTGAGACTGGCCTTAATATGCAATCCTCCTATCTCAGCTTCCCAAGTACTGGGATTATAATTGTGTGCCACCATGCCCAGCTTCAATTTTGTGTGTGTGTGTGTGTGTGTGTGTGTGTGTATGTGTGTGTGTGTGTGTGTATGTGTGTGTGTGTGTGTTGTTAGAGTGATGTAGAAATATTTTTACATTACTTATGATTAGTAGAGATTAAGTTAGGAAAATAAAACATTTGGGAAACTCCTTGAATTAAAAATTATAGTAATAATCACAGTAAAACACTAGACTACCAAATTAGTTATATTTGTAATATTAGCAAAGAAGGGAAACCGATTTTTGACCTGTAGTTCCCTTGGTGATATTGCCTAACCACACTCAGAAGTAAGTAGTGAATGTGTAAATTCTATTTTCCTGAAATGAGCTTTGGTCTCTACTCCATCCATCTTTTTTATCTTAAAGATGCTCTTGGATAATGTAGTCCTGGACCTTGTTCTGCCTCTGTTGCTTACTAGCCATCAAGGAATATCCTGTTAAAATTAGGGTATGTATCATCTTTAATATACATTCAATACACCTGTCCAGTTGGTTGCACCACACAATTGTCAAGGTAGAGTAACATGGCAGTTAAGAATCCAATCTAAAGAACAGTAAATGTTTACAAAAAAGAATGGATAGTGTTTCATAAAGATATGTCTTTGTACTACCAATATCATTTTTAAAAATAAATGTGACATATATACTATAGAGCCAGAACCTCATGGTATTTTATTTTAGGTTAATTTTATGTCATAGAAAAATAAGTTTGGTGGCAAAATAAGCAGATAGTGATGACTCAACGTCTGAGGCATGTGGAATGGGGGCAGGGGGTCAACAAAGAGATAATAAGGCTGTGTCTTGACTTGTTAGACTTTGGTATGTGGCAAATGTGCAGTTACACAGCTTCAGACCTCCCTGGGAAACTGCCCAAACATGTACATTCCCACAATGCATATTTTTCAGAAAATAGTATTTTCCTCAGGAAAATCTGCCTTTCAGACCTTTCCCTGAGATTGTGCATGTTCTGCGTTGGAGAACATGTCTTGCAAGTCTAGTGAAAAGTATTTTTAACAAAAATCCATTTCCAGGCCCTGGCTATTGTGTATGCTTAGGAATTTCACTTGAGAATTCTATGTATGAAAAGTAAACTTCAAAACATAAGAAAATAGAAACCTCTTAGGATTACTCTAGAGTTTGCTGTCTCTTTCCCCACCCCATGTTTTTATTCTACTACCTGTTTCATTGATTTTCTTAGGTATTAGTGTGCTGCATACTTACCTCAAATGAGAAACAAGGGGGAAAAAAGGCACAAGAGATAAGAATAAAAACAGAATGCCAGGTTTTAGTGGGCATGAGGGTAGTGCCCTGGGAATCAGCCCAATTCAGTGGAGAGAAATAATAAACACAAAGGGGATGGCAGCAGTAGGGGCTGCTGAGGAGAAAGAAGAATGATTCTTCAAGCTTTTTTGTCTTTGTGTTTCAATTTATTTCTCCTCTTCCAGATATCAGGCTTTTGTCCTTCATGTCTTTCATTGGTAAACTATAAATTTATAAAAGCAGCCAAAATACAATTTCTTCCTTTAGGACATAGCAAAGTATTCATTAAACTTACAGATTAATCATAATTTTTTTAAAGTTCAGCACTGTGTAATAAGTAAAAAAAAAAAAAGAAAGAAAGAAAGAAAGAAATCTTCTGGACATAGTAGTACACACCTGAAACCCCATTAGTTTGAGAGGCTGAGACAAGAAGATTGTATGTTTGTATGTTTGAGGCCAGCTTCAGCAACTTAGACCCTCTTTCAAAATAAAATAGGGCTGGGAATATAGCTGATACCAAAACAACAACAACAAATTTGAACCAAGAAGTTTATATTATATTAGCACCATGCTTAAAAATGGTGAATGTATGTGCCCCAGAATTAATGATAGATCAATAACTGCCTACTAGTCATATCATGTCTTTCCCTAAATAATATAAGTCTGTCATAATTCTAATTTATCATTAGTCTCATTTTATGTGATCTCCTTGCTCTTTGGATTTTCCCAGAAATTCTTATGCACATCAATACCATTGCCATTTGCTTTGAGTTTTTCTCTTCTAGCCACTAAAACCAAATTGCAAAAATATATTAGTTCAAATGGATTTGGGCCCTCAGAATAGCATGCAAAATAAATACTACTGGGCCCTCAGAATAGCATTTATTTTACTGCTTCACTTTATATCTTAGAGTCTAACAATTCTTGGCTCCCATATCTAAGCAAATTAGAAGAAAAATGTCTCAGGTTAGCTCTAAATTCTTTTAAATCAATACTTTCCATTTTTTTAGACCTTCAAAGAGTTCAAGATGACATCCTCCTCATTGCTGAGTTAGCTCTATGAGCTTCTGTTATTACAGTATACTCAAAAGTGTATCAAGAATTCTGTGGAAGATGGGGGCATAGCCCAGTGGTAAAGTGTGTGCTTAGTATGTGTGAAACCTTGGGCTCAATCCCCAGCCTGAAAACAAATAAACAAAAACCCAACAAACAAATAAAAACAAGTAAACAATAATTACTTATAAGAATTATAATAGATAACATTTCTTGAGCTAGACACACCATTTTTTTTTCTTTTTTTTCCCTTTTTTTTTTTTTGGTACTGTGGATTGAACCTGGGGCATTCTATTATTGAGCTACACTCCCAGCCCTTTTTATTTATTTATTTATTTATTTATTTATTTATTTATTTATTTATTTATTTTTATTTTGAAACAGAGTCTCACTAAGTTACAGAATACTGACCTCCAATCGTTGATCTTCCTATCTCAGCCTCGAAGTGCTGAAATTACAGGCATGCACCACTGCACCCAGCAGCTTGCCACCATTCTAATTCATTTTTCATTTAATGCTCACAAAATATGATGAGGTAGGTTCTAGTAAAATACTCATTTTATATATGAGTAAATAGAGACAGAGAGCAAATTCATCATCACATTACATAAGTAGTAAGTTTTGGAACTCATGCTTGAAGTTGTATGGAGTTGGCTGAATTGGTTTGCTAGGGCCACCAGACAAGTAAGATGTACAAATGGAATAAACAAAAGAAATGTATTTCCTCAATTATGGAAGTCAGAAGTCTGAGATCAAGGGCTCAACAGGATCAATTTATCCTCAGTCCCCTCTCTTTGATTTATAGATAGTAAGTCTTCTCTCAGTGTGTCTTCATTGCTTTTTATAAGGAAAGTAGTCAAAGTAGACTATGGTCTGCCCCCAATGACCTCATTTATTCTTAATTCATTTCTGTGTTTGTGTGTGTGTATGCAAGTGCATGTGATACTGTGGCTTGAACCCAGGGGGTTCTATCTCTGAGCTACACCCCCAAGCCTTTTTATTATTTATTTTGAAACAGGGTCTCCCTAAGTTACTGTACACTGCTGGCCTTAAACCTACAATCCTGCTGTCTCACCCCCCAGTGTGGGATAACAGGCATGCACCACTGTGCCCAGCTCTCAGTTCACTTTTTAAAAGTCCTTACTTCTGAAAGCAATCATATCCTGAAGTTCTGGAGGTCAGGAATTCAACATATGAATTTGGAGAGAACACAATTCAGATTTGATGCTGGATCCCTCATCTTAACTATTAGATAAACATAAAAAAAAGGAAGGAAAGAAGGAATGAAGGAAGGGGAAAGAGGGGAAGGGAAGGGAGGAAGAGGAGAGAAAAAGGGAAGGAAAGTTAAAATAAGCTACTGGAAGCACAACATGTACAAGGCCAATCTGCAAAGACCTCATGCCATATGATTACAGCTACATGACTTTCTGAAAATGGCAAAGCTATAAAGAAAGTAAGAAGCTCAGTGATCACCAGAGGATTGGAGAGGAGGAGCAGATGAATAAATAGGAAACGTACAAGGAATTTTTAGTGTAGTCAATTACTCAATGATACTACATTGATGAATACACGACATTATACATTCTGCATTTCTGGGTGAGGAATATGAGAAAGAATGTAGACTGTGACAAGGGAATATCACTGTGTTATAAATGTAGGAAACGATCTCACTGAAGGAGTTGATAAGGGCACTGCTGACTTGAGCAACTTTAAAAATGAATGGAGTCGGCAAGTGTAAAGGGAAACGGAGCTGCACTAAACAGTGCACGACAATCAATAAAGGGGCATACTGTGGGGATACGGATTAACAATTCTAATACTGCTATACACAAGGATGAGAACGGAACCATTAATTAAGCAACTGGTAGATGGTATGAGTGGAAATTTACAGATAAGTCAAGAAAGTAGGCTAAAATGATTTATATGATTATAGAATAGAGTTAAACAGGTACATAAAAATTCACATTTGGCTTAATATGGATAAAGAGGTTTCCATACAGATGTATGTATACATTTTATTGTGTTTTAAACAATTATATAAAAATATAACTAATATGTAAGTAGCTATATATACTTAATATCTACAATTTGATGAGTATACATATTCATCACTGTGGCAAAATACATGAGAAAAACAACTTAAAGGAGGAAAGATTTATTTTGGCTCATGCTTTCAGGTTTCAGCCCACAGTTGGCCCACTGCATTGCTCTGGGCTTGAGGTGAGGCAGGCATCATGGCAGAAGGATGTGGCAGAGGAAATCTGCTCACCTCATGGCAGTCAGGAAACAGGGAGTGGAAGGGGCCAGGGACAAGATATATTCCCCAAGGGCAGGCCAATGATCCATTCCCTCCACCTGGGCTCCACCTCCCTTAGTTTCTACTACCTCCCAATAGTTCATTCATCTATAAGTCACTCCATGGACTAATCTATTGATGAGGTTAGAGCCCTCATGATCTGATCACTTCCCAAAGCTCCTCCTCTGAACATTGTTGCATTGGGACCAAACCTTGCACGGGTGAGTCTCTGGGAAACACTTCATATCCAAACTATAACAATGAGTTTGGATATATGCAAACACTTGTGATACCATCTATCATTGCAATCCAGGTGACAGAACTAGCACCTCTCAAAGTTCTTTTTTTATCTTTTTTTTGTTCTTTGTTTTTTGTAAGAACATATAACATGAAATTTACTCTTAAATTTGGAAGCTCTAAATAGTATTGTTAACAATAAGCATTATGTTGTATATCAGATCTCCAGACTTTTTATTCACTAGCATACCAGAAACTTTGTGGCTACTAAATATCTTCCCATTGCTCCCAGCCTCCAAGATCTGAAACAACTATTATACTCTGTGCTTCTAAGGGTTTAGCTATTATAGATAGTACCTGAAACTGAAAAACTTCTGGAAGAAAACTTAGAGAAAATTATCCTTGACATTGGTCTTGGTGGTGATTTCTTGGATATAAGATCGTAAGCATATGCAACAACAAAAAAATGGGCAAATCGAACTATAACAAACTAAAATATTTCTGCACAGCAAAGGAAGTAATCAACTGAATAAGAAGCAAAGGAAGTAATAAACTGAATAAGAAAAGTACAGAATGGGAGAATGTGTTCTCTCTCTCTCTCTCTCTCTCTCTCTCTCTTTACTCTTAAATAGCTTTATTGAGATATAATTCACATACAATGTAATTCTCTTATTTTTTGAGGGTTTTCTTGAAGTTTTCCTATTTAATGTGTACAGTTCACTGGCTTTTAGAAATATAATCACAGTGTTACACAACTATTGCCGTTATCCAAATTGAGAACATATTTACAACCTCAAAAAGAAACTACTCATTCCTCCCCCAACCCCAGCAAGTCTCAGCAACCACTAATTAATATACTTTCTGTCTCTATATATTTGCCTCTTCTGGGCATTTCATACAAATGAAATCAAACAATACTTGCTTTTTATAACTGGCTTCTTTTGTTTATATGCTTTCAAGATTCATCCACGTCGTAGGGCTATTAGTACATAACTCTTCTGTAGTACATTCTCTGGCTCTACTACATTTAACTTATTACTTGAACATTTAGATTGTATCTACTACTTTAGGGGCATAATGAAGAGTACTGTCATGAACATCTGTGTGCACAGTTTTATGGGAACATATGTTTTAATTTCACATATGTATCTACTTAGGAGCAGAATCCTTGCGAATGCTTGTTATCTGACTTTTTGATCATAGCCATCTTAGTGTGTGTGTGCAGTGTTACCTTGTGGTTTTGATGTTCACTTCCCTACTAAGAGTGTCAAACATCTTCCTATATTCTTATAGTTAATATATATTTGGCTACATATCTTTAAGTTGTCAGAGTTCTTCATGTATAGTCATCCCCCTGTATCTGTGAAGAATTGGTTGCAGGACCCCCAAGAATGCCAAAATCTACATATGCTCAAACCCCTTATATAAAATGGCATAAGGTTTGCATATGCCTACACACACCCTCTCATATACTTTAAATAATCTCCATATTACTTATAATACCTAATAGGCATAAGTGCTATGTATAGTTGTTACACATATTGCCTGGGAAATAATGACAAGAAATAAGTTTGTGTATTCAGTACAGATACCTTTTTTTTTCTAAATATTTTATGTTCACAGTTAAATCATTTGATGCAGAGGGTTCTATATTCTATATATCCTATATTCTAGTTATAAGTCCCTTATTATAGATGTGCTTTCCACATATCTTTTCTCATTCTTCATATTCTTTTCACTTTCTAGATAGATTACTTTGTAGGACAAGTTTCTAATCTTGATTGAATCCAATTTATTTTTTTCTTTTGTTATTTTTCCTTTTGGTGTCATGTGTAGGATGCATTGCCTAATATAATATCAAAAAAAGATTTATTCTTATGGTTTTCAATCATATTAAAAGTTTTAGTTATTAAAATTAGGACATTAATCTGTTTTATGTTAATTTTTGTACAGAGTAAGAGCGAAGGGTCTGATTTCATTTATTGCATGTGATTATCCAGATGTACCAGCATCATTTGTTGAAGGACTATTATTTCCTCCACTGAGTAGGCTGGACAACCTTGTCAAAATCAGTTGACCATAGACCTATGGTCAACTGATTTTGACTCTTGATTCTCTTCCATTAATCTGCATCTTTATTATTATGTCAGTACCACACTGTCAGAATCATTGTAGCTTTGAATTAGAATTAAGTTTTGAAACCAGGAAGTGTGAGTCATCTTTGTTCTTTTGTAACATGGTTTTGGATATGCTGAATCTTTTTAATTTCCACATGAGTTTTAGGAATATCTTGTCAATTTCTAAAAAACAAACAAACAAAAACTGCTGGGGATTTAATAAGGATTGCACTGTATCTATAGATCAAATTGGGGAACATTGCCATCTTAATATTAATATTCTGGTCCATGAACAAGGGATGTGTCACTATTTACTTAGATATTGAATTTATGTCCATTTTTATTAGGCTATAACCACATTCCTTCATTGTAACTAAGAAATAGAAATTGATGAATGCTGCATAACTTCAGAAGAACTATAAGTACTATAAAGGATTTTGAGTCTTCCTTCTTATGGGAAATGATTTATTATGTATTGAAGTTGGTGACGTTAAGTTTTCTGCTGATTTCTGAGTATCTTTGTCTGAAGCTTATTGAAGAAAAATATCTCTAATAAAATGGAGGATTTTAAAACACATACATAATTTCATCATTCTATTTGCATATATAAAGTATAAACGTACTTGTGTATGTAAAAGCATATAAAAATGCTGGAAAAATACACAAATTTTTAATAGTAATTAGTTATCTCTGAAGAGAAAAAAGCAATGGAATGGAAAAGAAGGCTAGGACTCCTGCATTTTTGCCATAAAACTGCTTTCATGTCTTTCTGGTATCATTTTCAATATTAATAACAATACATATAACTATTCCTCAGCAAAAAGGTTTTTTTCAGTATATGTTCCCTACGAATAAGTAATCTGGCCAACATTACTATCACAGGGACTGTTGACAAGCAGGTGGGAGACATGAGGCCACACTACAGAATGTTAATCTACTGAAAATCTCATAAAGAAAATAGGAAATATGGTCATTGCTGAACTGTTCTGTCTTCAAGACTTTGTAAAGATCTACTTTCATGAGGTCTCGCACCATGTATGCATCTTTCTTTGCATGATGGTCAACATTCAAATAATAGCATTGACTCGAATGATGTTCTCCTGTCTAAAGTGCAGTAAGATTTTTGTTTCCCTCAGGGTTCTCTGACAGTAAATTGGGTGCTCGAAAGGACTGATTTTATTGATGGCTATTCAAAGGTTGGTGTCATTATTATAATTAGAGTGGTTTAGAAGTTCTAGTCCATGATGAATTGCTTTCTTTGTACAGGGCATGAAACATCATGGGGGGTGTTTGTGGCAGAGCATAACCACTCATGGCATGGCCAAATGAGTGAAAATATGTTTTTCAGGCTATATATCTGGTGAAGGGTTAACTTCCAACATATATAAGGAATTTCTTCGACTCAATGGCAAAAACAATGCAAAGAAATTGAGTTCCTACTTTCCCCAGAAGACATATAAATAGCTGAAAGGTATATAAAAAGATGCTCAATTATCAGGGAAATGAAAATTTAAAAAATAACCAGATACTACTTTACACTTGTTAGGATGGCCATTATAAAAAGAATAATATATTAATATGTTGATAGGATGTAGAACAATGGGGATTCTGACACATTGTTGTCAAAAATCTAACCTGGTGAAATAGTTATGGAAAATAATGTAGGGTTTCCTCAATAAATTAAAAGTGGAACTATTGTATGATCCAGCAATCTCACCTCTAGGGACATACCAAAAGAAGTTGAAATCAGAATCCTGAAAATATCTCTTCATTCCCATTTAATTTCAGCATTATTTACAGTATTCAAGGTGTGGAAACAACTCAAGTATTCATCAACAGATGAATGGATAAAGAAATGTACTGTAACAATAGCATGAATGAAACTTAAAGACATATTAAATGAAAAAATAGTCAAAAAAATTACATAGCTACATTTAAAGATGGGGTAGCCTTCCACATAATATAGTCTACAAATATAAATTTCTTTGGTCTCTCAAAGACAGTTCCTAAAAGAAATGACATTCCTGTAACAATAAGTGTACTTGCTGATCGAGTCTTGCTTTTTAATACCAATCTCCAATAAAATAAATCAGGGCTCTTTGATAAATAGCTCATTCTAGGATGAGTGCATAAAATATACAGCATGGACCTGGAGTGTTTTGTAGCAACAAAAGTAAAGAGATACTCAAAAAACTGAAATTCCACATTAATGAAGCAACATCAAAGAAGTACAGGAGCCAACTCAATGCTCTCTCATATTGACCAAAGCTCAAGGACAATTTGGATAAGAATATAAATAAAATTGCTCTGGACTATAATAAAAAGTATGTAATAAATGTATATTAGTCTATACTGATATAAATAAAGCATTTAGTAACTTAATAAATGGAAAAAATAGACATTTGATACAGGTTTCCAAACAATTTATGTAGATCCTCTAACATCAAGGAACGAGAACATAACTCCCCACTCCTTAAGTGTGTGCAGCCCACAGTGACTTCCAGTGAGTATAATATGGAAGGTGAGGGTGGAGGGTAACTTCACTGAGGAGGAACCTAGCATTCACTACCAAGTCCAAATTAGCAAGGTCAGCATCAACAGTCTTAAGTCATGTTGCTACTATGTCCTCTTGTTGTGATATGATAAAAGTGACATTACTTCCTCTGTGATCTTCTAGCCCAAAACTCAGAACCCTATTCAAATATGAAAAAAAAAATCAAACAAATTCCAATAGGGGGCATCCTACACAATACCTCAAGAATATTCCTCAAAACTGTCCAAATCATCAAAAATAAAGTTGAAGAAACTACCACAGCCAAGGGGAGCTTTAGGAGAGATGACAATTGAAAGTAATATAGTATCCTGGAGAAAATGTTAGAGCAGAGAAAGGATAGGGGAAAACTAAGGAAATCTGCTTAAAGTATGGACTTCAGTTATAAAAATACATCAGGAAGATCCTCACAGGATATTTTCTGCTGTTCTATTAGGAAAATTTTCCATGAATGGTGATCTATAAACCTATGTTCAGGAAAGTTAGGTTTCTCCAAAAGAAAAAAGAGAGATTTTTGTATATCAGAGTTGATATGTAGAGTCATCCCTATGTTAAATTTGTTCTCACAACAAGATTTTTGACTAACAGCCTGGGTCAAGAAAAGTTAAAGGAGGCCAACTGGGTTGGAAAGCACCAGGAATTTTAAATAAAATATTTTTTATAGAATATATGACAGCAGGGTGTTAAGCATGCTGAGAAGATGCGATAGTAAAGGAATGCCTTGGAGAATGGAAGATGAAACAGGTTTATTTTGAGTTTACTGGGCCCTAAACCACCTAGTAGTCCAAGAAAGTGAAATCAGAGAAGGAATCCACATTTGAGTTTGCCTAGCTCTGGCCTCTTGGGTAAGCCTTCAAGTCAAGTTGAAATTCCAGCCAACATGCATGCTTCTACATAGAAGGACTTCCAGCTTCCCGAGGCATCTGGATGTCATTATACACTGAAAGTGATGCAATAGAAAAGTCAAAATAGTAAAAGATAACAAGTTATGGGAGAAACTATCCATAGCCACCACCCTTTGTTTTAAATTTAGGTTCATCTAGGGTTTGGACATCCTGTTCTATATTGTTCAAATTAATTAATTTTGACAGAAGAAAATAATAAAACAAAGATATTAGGTCAATAAAAATATATCACTGAGAAGGGTAGTATCCTGGACCAGGTGGCATTGAATATTGGCCTGGAGTTTAATGGGAAAATGTGGAGCAGCAGTCAGTGGTGAGAGAAAAGGCACTAGTCCAGAAGCAATTGAGAAATACTGAAGCTGTTTCATAGTGGAGGAAAAATAGAAGCAGTTGTACTGTTATCACGAGTATGCTATGCTGGAAATGACACAAACGATAACTAGTTACAGTGGACTATAAAAGAGAAATAGAGACCCATAAATTGATTGTGGACACAATTAACACAACTTCAAAAAATATTACTGTTTACCAGTATATGAGGACTTTCAAAATTTGCAGAGGAAACTCAATTCACCAAATGTGACACATATCCATTTTTCCCCATGAAATGGTTGCCCACTGGAAGCCTATTTAGAACTGATTTAGATTTGAAAACAAGTGTTATGCATCAAGTCCAGTACTAGGTGGCTAGAACTTATGAAACTTGTACTGTTTTTAAAGCCATTTCACATTATTTTCCTCATCATGTCCCAGGTAGACCAGAAAACCTAGAACCAGCATTACAGAAAAGCAACTACCTGCCTCCCAGCTTCATGCCCAACTTTGTCCCATTTTTCTGAAAAATCTAAAAAAATTTCATTAAAAGAAAGAAAGGGAAAAAAAAGAAGAAGAAGAAGAAAAAAAAACCTACCTGGACATGATTGGCTCACACCTATAATCCCAATACTTGGAAGGATGAGACAGGAGGATCACAGGTTTGAGGACAGCCTCAGCAACCTAGTGAGACCTTTTTCTAAATAAATAAATAAATAAACAAACAAACAAACAAATAAATAAATAAAATAAACAAATGGGCTAAGGGTGACCTCAGAGGTAGAATGCCGCTGGGTTAAATTCCATAAAGAAAGGAGGAAAAAAAAAGTTTGGGTTTTTTTTCCTTTTTTTTTGAGTGCAGTGTTGGGGGTCTAACCTAGGGCCTTGCAGAGTGTCCTCAACAGATGAGTAGATAAAGAAAATGTGGCATGTACGCACAATTGAAGCTTACTCAGCCATAAAGAACAAAATTACATCATTTACATTTGCTAAGTGAAATCAGCCAGTCTCAGAAAGTCAGTGGTCCTCTGTTTTCTCTCATATGTAGAAGTTAAAGAGAAAATAGAAAAGAAAGGGGACTTCATAATAATAGTAATGATGATGATGATGATGATGATAATGATGATGATGATAATGATGATGATGATAATGAGAGACCAGTAGAACAGTCAAAGGGGATTGGGGAGGGAGAAGGAAGAGAAAAAAAGGAGTCTTGGGGAAGGAAATAGACTAAATAATAGTATCTTCATATAAGAAGGTACATGAACCCAGTCTCACTAACATGTACAGAGAGGAAGAACCGGTAGTGGGGTGGGGCATAGAGCAAAACACCAAGAGATGTTGTGTGCTTATGTGAGTGTATCACTTTGAATCTTACTATGATATATAACTATATCACATCAATAAAATTCTAAAAAAAAACCACTCTCCTTCAACTGAATTTCGGACAAATTGCTTCCTTACACCTAAAAATACATCCTTGAAATATTTCCTTAAATGTTTACTTTTTGCAACAATAAAACCTCAAATAATTCTTTAAAAAAATTTCTATATGCCAATAGGTGCTGTGCTCAGCGAAAACTATTTTTAATATTATACAAAAATTGCTTTAGTTAGGGCTTTCTGTAGTAGGTAGTCATCATTTTACCTGTCCAACACCATTTTATTACTTTGAGAACAACAATTCCCTTCTTCTGGGAGATACGCTTATTCACTCCACTTCGAACTATATAATCTATTAGGATTTTCTTATTCCCGACCTCTGACTGGTTTAGGATCCACTCAATGCAGTAAGGATCTGTTAAATCCATGAAGTCCCCCCACAGTGCTCCACTTCAAATGTGTTAGTCCAAGGGTGGCACTTTTTCCAAACGGAAACTGTAAGTGCCACTCTACAGCTATTTGACTCTGGTGGATAGAGACAGTGGTAAAACTGTTTTACAGGAAGAATCTTTATAGTTTACAATCTAGGAATGTTTCATGTCATGTGGAAAAAGCTGTGCAGCTCTGAGAGAGAATACAACTTTTGTAAGGAATTTAGCAGCGAGAAGAGATACCTGGTAATGTTTAACTTGTTTAACTCCTGGCTCTGTTTTCTTCTGTGATCCAACATAACCTTTTTCTTCTGGTCCTTAACAGTTCCGCATTATTGAGAATGAACAGCTAATTACCTTTGGACACAAATTTGTTTGAGCTTGTTTCCAATCCTTAAAACCAGGGAAAGTCTAAATGACTAAGTTTAGTTAACACTGTAGGCTGCCATGTTTTAATAAAATAATTTGATAGATTTAGAGTCCTAATTGACAAGTTTTTCAGTGCTCAATCCCTGTCTGCTCTCTAAGCCATGCAATACAAAAAAATGTATGCATTACATATATTTGCCATACCATAGAATTGAATGGAAATAGAACAGTCTCTGACAAATATTTTCAAAAATAAGATAAAGACTAGAAGTTTAAAGAAAGTCTTCAAAATCATATTTGTATACACATATGCATATATGTATATTTTATAGATTTATATACTGTATAGTATAATGTATAAGGTATATAATGCTGCCACTGACTAAAAATCAAGTACATGCTAACATTTCTTTACTTTTTTTTTT
>PVLC010035126.1:0-16508 GCA_004027655.1 Graphiurus murinus | reverse complement strand
TTGTAATCCCAGCATTCGGGAGGCTGAGACCAGAGGATCTGGGTTCGCGGCCAGCCTCAGCTACCTAGTGAGGCACTCCGCAACTTAGTGAGACTCGGTTTCAAAATAAAGAATAAAAAATAGGGCTGGGGGTGTAGCTCGGAGGTAGAATGCCCCTGAGTTCAATCCCCAGTACCGCAAAAAAAAAAAAAAAAAAAAACCCAAATCCTTGAAGATATGCGATGCCTTTTTGACCACTGGTCCAATATCTTGAGTGATGGATTGAAACATAAAGGCCTTTGTTTTTTCCAAGGAAATAGACAAAATAATAACTTAGTATGTGTAAACAACTGGTAGTTGAAATGTTTCAGTGACTGCAGAAAAAGACTCCAAGAAATCCTGACATCTGGGAGAATACAGATGTCAAAATCGCAAGCTTAAATGATAGAGCCTATGTGATGTTCTGCTTCTTTAAAACAATTTAATTAATCACAGAGTGGTAACTTTCACCTGGAGTAGACTTGAGAGAGAGAGATTACTACTCTGAAACACCCACGTGTGTGTGCATGTACACATGCGAGTGCGCGGGCACACACACACACACACACACACACACACACACACACACACTACTGATGAGTGCAATGAATTCCGGAAGGAAACACAAATAGATTATGGGAGTCCCAGCGCTAGAATTGATCTGCCTGATTCCACCCTAGTTTTTCTGTTGCAGTAATTTTCAGGCATTCTATAAAAGTCCTGGGACACCCTAGAGATTCTGCAAGATGCAAAATAGTCAATTTCTCGTCCTGTTTCCCTTCCTGTGACCCTGTTCTGGGTCACAAAATTCTCTTCATGAAACAAGTTTTGATCAGCAACTGAATTCCAGAGATTGAGACCACCTACCTTATTTGTTTGATACCAAATGATTTTTTTAATTCTTTCTGAAAACAAAGCCATTCTTCTCTTTTTCTGTCCACAGTTCTGGGGGGTGAACACAGGGCCTCGCACATGCTAAGCAAGTGTTCTACCACTAACCCCCTTCCCGATCCGTAACAAATCCATCCCTAAAGGGTGATTTTATATGCCCCTTAGTGTGGATGATCATTTCTCAAGATGAATTCCAAAAAAGATGTGCCTTCAGGACAACGGCGGGCCTACGGCGGCCTTTCTGGGTGGACACGTTAGAAAAAGACACCTCCGCTAGGCTGACGTAGTCCTGGGGGCTCAGGGCTTGGCAAACAGATGCCTCCCCTGTGAGAGGAGAGAGTGGCCTTTTCTCTGTTGTGGCCAGCAGAGATTTCCTGGTTCCCGGCCCCTTCTTAGCCCTCAGCCAGTAATGCCCTGTCGTGTACAACCAGCACAGGCACATGTGGGGCCAGACATGGCTGGACAACATTAAGACCAGGTGCCACTGAAGCCAGACTGCTGGTGAGCCAGGATGTGTGTGGTCAAGGATGGGGCAGGGGGAAGAGTCGTGGCCTGAGTTCTAATCTCACCTCTGCCATTATTGGTGAGGGAATCCTGGGCAAGTTATTTAACTCCTATGTGTCTCAGTTCCCTCGCCTAAAATTAGGATCATGAGATCTTGTAAAACACCTGAATTCATACTTGATAGATGATTTCCAAAATGTGCTGAAACCAGGTGGTGATTGATGCCTGTAATACGAGTTCTTGGTAGCCCGAGACAGGAGAATTGTGGGTTTGAGGCCAGCCTCTGCAACTTTGTGAGACCCTTAGCAATGCTGGGAGACCCTGTTTCAAAATAAAATAAAAAGGGCTAGGGTTGGAGCTCAGAAGTAGAATGTCCCTGGGCTCAATCTCCAGTTCCAAAATAAAATGAAATGTGATTAATTTCTTAAGATACTTTCCCAACCTTGTATCAGCCGCAGTAAATCCCCACGTCTTCATTCCGTTCTGTGACTGTTCTCATCCTCTTGCTTTATCCAAACCTGGCTCTCCGCTGATGACATCACCTCTCCTCCAGCTCTCCCAGGCGAGAGGAAGGGCCGATGCCTTCCCTGCCTCTGCTTCCCGTTCCTGGCCTCCTCCTGGTGCACTGAGCTTTGCCTCCCAGGTCCTCACGTGGTAGCCATCTACCAACGGGGACCACTCCTCATTCTCTGACCGGTTAACTCCTGCCTCCCTGATAGTCTCTCTCGTCCCAATTCCCGGTGGCCACCGCATCCACAGTGATGATCCTTTAATGCCGGATCCCTTGCTTCCTTCGCCGCCTCTTTGTCAAAGCTCCTATTTGACTCCTTATCTGCACTGAGCATTCCCATCACCAAACCACCACCCGCCCCACAATCCCAAACTTAAGCATCTTTCTCCAGCTGCCACCCCCTGCTTCCAGCTCACCGGTGCTAATGCGTCAACTCCAGCAGTCCTGAGGCCGGTGCCTCTGAACCCATGGGACTGCTCCTTCTTCATGATGCCTAGCCTGCTCTAGGCCTCCTTCTCTGATTATCAAACTTAAACCCAAGGCCACGCAAGTTGTACTTCTTCAACTCCTAAGCCCCTTTAGCACTTCCTGGTCCAACTCCTTAGGCTAAACAGCCCTGGCTAAAAGCCCCTCCACCGCGCCATGCCTGCTCCAGGAAAGAGAAAATACATCAACCTTGCTGAGGGCTCTCACCTCCGCTGACCACCGTTACATCAGGAATCCAAAGATAACGTCCACCAGCTCCAAGCACCTGCGTGTGTGCCCCAATCCTCTGGCCTCTCTCTTTGTACTAGGATTGAGGGATCGGAGACCCAAGCTCAGGCAACCCTCCCCAAGGCCCACTCCCGCAGTCAAGGGCTGTGAGCCTGCTGTTTCCTCCTTCTGGAATGTTCTTTCCCTGGTTGACTGTATGGCTTGCTTGCTTCCTTCCACCCAACAGGTCTGAACTGAAATACCACCTTTTTTTATTTGTGGTACTGGAGTTTGAACCCAGGGGTATTCTACCTCTGAGCTACACTTCAGCCACATATATATATATATATATATATATATATATATATATATATGTTTGATATATGTTTGAAACAGTGTTTTATTAAGTTATTGAGGGCCTCACTAAGTTGCTGAGGCTGGCCTCAAACCTGTGATCCTCCTGTCTCAGCCTCCCAAGTACTGGTTTCACAGGCATGTGCCACCACTCCTGGCTTCAAATGCCACCTTCTAAGTAAGACCGCCCCCCCCCATTCATGTCTCCTACACACATACATACACACTCATGACACTCATGACACTTAATCCCCTTGTATTCTTCTCATCCCTAACACAGTAAAGATTTAACATTCTGCCACGCCCCGTATTTTACCTAATAATGCTTGTCCATTGTCCCACCTAGCACATAAGCTCCAAGACAGTAACTATTTCTCTGAGGTTTCCCTAATCTAATTCCTAGGGTGGTGTTTAGCAGAGAGGAGATGTGTAATAAATGCTTCGGGAATGAAACAGTGAAGGAATGGAAAGTTATTGACAGAATAGAATGACAGATGCCTGCGAATATCCGCCTACCCTGATGTTTTCCTTCTCTTCCTCCCTCTCTCCTGACCTAGATACTAGACGGACTCCTGGATGGCGACCTCTCCAGCAATCCTTCTTACTTTCTGAATGTGACTGGATGTCCCGATTACTATAACATTTTACAGTGCATGGTAAGGATAGCGTTTTGAAGCCAGTAGTAATGTTTCCTTAAAACGTTTGGCAAAAAACAGGCTTCCTCTAATTTGGAAAACAGCTTAGCTGACTTTATGTTCGACAAATATGTCCAAACCGTATTGCATGATTTTCTTTAGCAACCTATGGGATTTGCTTTCCATCAATGTTGTAATCTGAATATCAGCATGTGTGATATTCCGGATAGAGAATGTGTGATATTCAAGATAACACAGAACAGTTTCTTTTCTTTTTCTTTTTTTAAAAAATTGGGTGCATTGTAATTTCACATCATATTGGGGTACAGAGTGCTAGAAAAATACACACACAGAACTGTTCTTGCCCTCTTCTGATGAACTTGGATACCCCCAGATCTTGTTTCACCTAAGAGCTTTTGTGACGGGTGCAGGCTGGGGTTGACATGCTGGGGCTCCTGGAGTTTTGAGCCTGTTTATAAGCCTCTTGAAAATGCCTACATTCTTTTTGCTGTACTTACGATGGCTTGGATAATCAAAACCGCCAAAGCCCGTGTGGAAATGTTTGCTTTGCCTAACTTCTAACGTCAGATGTTTAGCGCACTTAGTATGGCCCTCAGACTCTCACTTCAAGCCCTCTGGAATATTTCTTAAAGTATTCAAGTTAGTTGCTTTCCTAAAAGTAGGCCAAAGTTAATGTCTTTTGTGTAGAATTAATCAAATAAGAGAAAGAGAACCCAAGTGGGGGGTTTGGATTTGTATAATCTTTGTCCAGTGCGTATGATAACGCATCCTGTTTTGAAAATTGTCTTGTTTATGAACTATTTGTAAATAAAATACAAAGTCACTTTCAGTGGAGGCTGCCAATCCTGTGCTTTTGGATTTAGAGTCTACCAAGAACAAAACATGGTAGAGAGGAGAAAAAAAAATTGTGATTGCCTTTTTTCTCTGCAGGATAATATATTCACAGTCAGCAAAGATCATTAATGAAGCACAGAAATGTCAAACTGAAAGCCTAACACCTTTATTTTTGTCCTTTTGTACCTTAAAGTTTTGTTTTTAATAAGGCTCAAGGCTCATAGACAAAACTTTTGTCTTTTTCACAAAATACCATCTGTTTTCACATTTGATATATTTCTCCCCTGGCTGGTAGGGTTTTGTTGTTGTTGTTTTTTTGCTGTACTGGGGATTGAACCCAGGGGTGTTCTACCTTCGAGCTATACCCCTAGTCCTATTTTTAATTCTTTACTTTGAAACAGGGTCTCACTAAGTAGCTGAGGCTGGCCAAGAACCTGGCTCCTCCAGTCTCAGCCTTGGTAGGGTTCCCCCCCACACCCCCCTGTGGCCTTAATAAATAGCAAAAGTTAGAAAAGAAATCTGTGTCTTTTCGTCTTACACTACCACCCTGGTCTTTTGAGGTCCACTGACCTTTCCACCAAGCCATCAACAAGGAGCAGTTGATTTAGATAATCTAATCTCTTTCCTTTTCCTATTTTTCCCCCGTCTAGTGGGGTCGCTATGTGAAGTCATAGATTGCAAGCCATGGTTTCCAGAAAGGAAAACTCTAGCCTTAGCCAGTTGAAGATCGGCTTCAAGAGTAACAAATCATCCAGATTTGCCTTTAGTAAAAAGGTTTCACTTAAGTCACCTCAAAACCTCCATGTGAAAATTTCAAGAGTGGGGACAAGTTAACAGCCATGTCCTTTCTTTGAATGCTTTTTTACCTTATGAGAAATTCCTAGTGGGCTGTTCCTGCCCCTAACTCACATTCTCTGTTATCTATATGATGCACCCAATTCCAGGAACCCGAGGACCAGAGTTACTATGGGAAATTCCTGTCACTCCCAGAAGTGCGGCAAGCCATCCACGTGGGAAACCAGACCTTTAGCGACGGGGCCATAGTTGAAAAGTACTTGCGGGAAGATACCATGAAGTCGGTCAAGCCCTGGTTAACTGAGATCATGAATAACTACAAGGTAGGCAGCTTGCCCCAGTCATTGCTATTTGTAGAACTTTCCAGATTTCCTAGAGCAGAGGTGACTTCGTTTTATTTGTAATTTGCCTCCTGCCTTAAAAACAAAACAAAACAACACACAAAAAAAATCTCTTTTGCTATTTTCAAACATAACGGGATGTCTTAGGATTCTTCAGTGCACAATCTGCACCACTTTCCAGGCATTCCCTCACCAAATGCACCCTTTCTAGAGTGTGTTCAGAACGCAGCAGCCTTGGAAGGCCTACTTTTCTGGCCCTGCCCCTCGTACATAGTTTGACCTGTATCTCTTGTTTAAAGTCATCTAAAACGAATGACATACAGAGTCAACAAACCAATTATAGGAGTGAAGAACTTGATGGATTTACTTTTGAGGGAAGAAAGGGTCTGACTAGATTAAGTCAGCGTGTCCACCATCCTGGTGCTTGGTTCTGCTGGGGACATACAGTGGCCCTGGCTGCTGGTCTGCTTCAAGCCCTCTCTGAGCATCTCCAGAAAGCACTGCTGTTTGGCCTCTTCTATGATTTCTCCTTCATGGTCATGCTTAGCACATGGGACTACCATGTGGGCTCTCAGCCTGACATCCACACTGGCACCACCCAGGAGCAAATGTCCAGCGAAAGAAAAAGGACTGCTATTCTAAAGATATAGCTAAGAAACCTGTCCGCAATCCATTAGGTATTTATTATCCACTAATTTATATTAAACCAAAAAAAGCTGAGCACTTAACATTTAAGACATAAGCAATCTAGTATAACAGTAAGGAACACCAACTGGTTTTATCGAGTGGGAGAAGTTCCCATGTATATTATTTGTGCTCTTGAGAGCTGAATTTTCTCACTGTAGAAATTTAACTAGAATAAGTCCTTTTTCCACCAAGGTGAAGGTGGGGCCTACAATTATCCTGATGAAACTCTCTGGGTGTTGACTAATCGCATTAGGCTATTAACTGGATTGACAAAAGAGAATATGTTGATTAAAAGTGATCCTACATGTCTGTCCCTGTTCCTCAGGTAGCCCAAACTCACAGTTTTAATCTGCTCAGGCTGCTCTACCATATATTTTAGGCTAGGTCACTTATAAGCAATAAAAATGTATCACTCACAATTCTGGAGGCTGGGCTAGATCAGGCGCCTACAGCTTTAGTGCCTGGTGAGGGGTGCTTGCTGTTCAACGATAACTCCTTCCTGTGGCACCCTAACATCACAGAAGAGCACGCAGGCTCCCTGCAGGGCCTCTTTCATGGGTACTAATCCCATTCATTAGGGTGCCACCCTCCTGACTTCCTCACCCCAAAGTCCTCACCTCTCAGTACCGTCACTTGGGGTATTGTGTCTCAACCTATGAATTCAGGACGGGGTGGAGTGGGGCCAGGGGGAGAAACACATTTAAACAGACCATAGCACCTACCAATATGGATTCCATTGAAATCGGAGTATTTTCTATGCTTTACAACTCTGAATCTGTTTCCAGAGAGAAAGAGAGAGAGAGAGAGAGAGAGAGAGAGAGAGAGAGAGAGAGAGAGAGACAGTGCACACAGTTTAGTGGTACAGATGAACCACATTACCATAAAGAAAGAAGAAAATATGCAGTCAATCTGAATGCAGACCAAAAAAGTGGCTGCTGCTGCTGCCGCAACAGATGGAGGGTTCACTGATCCAGCTGGCCCAGCCCTCGGGCAGCGATTGGCTTTGGCTTGTCTGTTATTGATGGTGAACCTCAATGTATATGTAATGGAATCAGAACAACACAGGTTGGCTTAAGACATTAGTATCCTTCAAGTTGTATTTATGGAAGACTCAGTTCTAATTTGTCATAGAAAGTAGCATGCCTGCTTCTATTCAGAGGAACATAGAAAGCTGTTGTCAGTACTAGAATTATTTTTAGCCGATGTGGAGTAGCTCTGATAGATGAGGAAGGCCTCCGAGAGTGTCTGCGATGTTTTCTTGTAGTTTCTCTGTAAACATTAGTCTCTGTGTAAACTGCACCTGATTCCCTTCTGGTAATTATCTACAGGAGATGCATGCTCCAGGCTGATTTCTTCTCAGTAATTTCAGATATTGGGGTGGTAATTTGAAATATCATATTGGAAGTTTTCAAAATAACTAAAATGAAAGCCGGGCGTGGTGGCACACACTTGTAATCCTAGCATTTGGGGAGGCTGAGACCAGAGGATTGGAGTTCAAGGCCAGCTTCAGCTACCTAGTGAGGCACTCTGCAACTGAGTGAGACCCTGTTTCAAGATAAAGAATAAAAAATAGGGCTGGGGGTGTAGCTCGGAGGTAGAATGTACCTGAGTTCAATCCCCAGTACCACACACACACACACACACACACAAAAACCCTAAAATGAGAAAGAAGCAATCTGAAATTTTCATGATTAAATCAGGTCAAAATGGTATCAGGATTTTTGAACCGACAGGTAAAAGAGCATGATGGTTGAGAGCATACTTGAAGTTGTACCTTTTGAGTTTGAGTTCTGATTCCACCGCTCATGGCTGGGTTCCTTTGGCAGAAGAGGTTTAACTCTCTGAGCTTCAGCTTTCTTGTCTACAGAATGGGAATAAAAATAGCACTGATGCATGAGTTCTTGTGCTGTTTAAATCAAGCAAATAAAAATAAGTAAAGATAGAAAAGATTTCAACAGTGTAACTGACCAGGTTGATTTATTGAATGTGTATATATCTCCGAACACTCTAATTAGCAAATCTCAATTATCTTAAAGAATTTGCATCATATATCTCATATTTTCTAACTATATGGAATTAGTTTAGGAATTAATATAAAAGCATCAAAAGTACAAATAAAATGTAATTCTGTTTAACTTATGGATGAAAAATGATAGAAAAAATGGGGGAATGCTACATATATAGCAGTTATTTTAAAAGAAGAAAGCATATGCCAAAGAATAGGTAAAATAGACAAAATTCTTCAAAAAATATAACTCATAGTGATTCAAGAACCAATCAAAAGCCTCAAATGGCTTGAATAAAGTGAATCAATAGCCAAAAATTATTCCACAAAGAAAGTATCAGACCGAAATGGTTTTATATTTAAATTCTACCAAACTTTCAGGAAATGATTTTTACAGTCCTATACAATGTTTTTACAGAGAATAGGAAAAAATCCACAAATTGCTCTAGATTATGTCACATTATTACCAAAAATAGATAAGAAAGTGACAGAAAAGAAAATCATAGAGAAATCTTCCTTATAAACATATACGTGAAAATCCTAAGCTGATTATTTAAAAACTCTAATCCACCAATGAATAAAAAAGATCAAGTTGAGCTGATCCCATGAATGCAAAAATACTTTCCCATCGGGAGGCTGAGACAGGAGGATCACAGGTTCAACACCAACCTCAGCAACTTAGTGAGACTTTGATCAACCTAGCAAGACCCTGTTTAAAAATAAAACAAAATAGGACTGGGGGTGTAGCTCAAAGATAGAACACTCATAGTTTCAATCCCCAGTGCTTAAAAAAAAGAAGAAGAAATGAAAAAAGATACAAAAGAAAATATGTCATGTAATTTCCCACACTAAAATGTTAAAAAGAAAAAAAAGTATTCATCTTAATACATGCAAAATCCTGGATTTGATAAAAATTTACTCCCTGTTAGGATAAGCATTTTAGCAAGCTAGAAACAGTACTCGTACCCATTTTCTTTGGTTGTGAAAAGAAATTACTAGAAACTTGGTTGCATAAGTAGCAGAATTGTTTTCACTCACAGTCCATTTCTCTGGGCTGGAATCGAGGTGTTAACAGGCCTACACTCCGTCCAGGGGCTCCATGGGACAAGACGTTCCTTGACACCTCCAGCTTCCTGTGGCTGTTGGGGCTGTACTGCTTTCTCTTTTTTTGTCCACCTCCCTTTTATAAGGGGACATGTGACTGTAACTTCGGACCCTCCTAGAGAATCAGGACAATCCCCCATCTCTAGATCCTTGGTGTAATCACTCACATCTGCAAAGTCTTATTTTTTTATCTTGTCTTATTTTTGCCATATAAGGTAAAGTTCACATGATCCAAGAATTAGGAATGGATATCTAGGGTGGGGGGTATTATTCACTCTACTATGGGACTTTCTTCACCTGATAAAAATCTACCAAAAACCTGCAAGAAACATGATGCAATTCATAAAACATGATATACATTCGCTTCCAAATTAGAATTCATAATGATGTAAACAAACAAGTGATTGGGGGAAATACCTGAATAAATGTACGAGGAATAATGGCATAGAAAATCATTTTTTGGACAAATACTAGCGTTATAGCTGTTTCAGGTGATCATCAATGACGGATGCTAAAATGAGTGAGTGCAGTAGGATGAGAAGCAGGATACTGACGCCATTTCAGAGTGTCCCTCTACAAAATACTTATTATCAAGGGGAAAATGGTCACTTCACAAGGGTGGAACCTGGTGCACACGAAGCAGGGCTAGCATCCTCAGTACTGGTACAAATGGGTATGTTGTACTCCTGGAGTGTTGTACAGGGAAGGACGCATTGTCGCTAATGTGATGTTCTTGCCAAAATGTGTAGCATGAATTTGATCACAAAGAAACATCACACAAAATAACTGGCTGACTCCTTAGAAGGTCATAAAAGAGAAAAAAGACTGAGGAATGATTCTTGATTGAAAAAAAAAGAGACTTAAAACCCAGTAGAATGTGTGACCCTTCCTTGGATCCAGAACCAGAAAAAGATGACTAGTGGGACAATTAGAAATTGCTGAATAAAGTCTATAGGATAGAAAGTAACTTTATGTCCATATTTATTTTCTGTTTTTTTTTTACATATTTGTTTATTTACTTGTTTGTTTATTTATTTATTTATTTATTTATTTTTGGGGTACTGAGGATTGAACTCAGGGGCATTCTACCTCCGAGCTATACCCCCAGCCCTATTTTTTATTCTTTATTTTGAAACAGGGTCACACTAAGTTGCGGAGTGCCTCACTAGGTAGCTGAGGCTGGCCGTGAACCCGGATCCTCCGGTCTCAGCCTCCCAAATGCTGGGATTACAAGCATGCACCACCACGGCTGGCTCTGTTTGTTTGTTTATTATTTGGGTCTGAGGATTCACCCTAGAGACATTCTACCTCCAAGCTACATACTAGCCCTTTTTATTTTTAATTTTGAAACAGGGTCTCATTAAGTTACTGAGACTGGCCTCAAACCTGCAATCCTCCTGTCTCGGCCTCCCAAGTACTGGGATTACAGGTGTGCATTTCCTGGTTTTGATCATTGTAGAGTGGGTATGTGAGATATTAACATTTGAGAGGGATACATAAAAGATCTTACAGGAATTATTTGTACTATTTCTTTACCAGATTTACTGAAATATAATTCACATCCCAGTGGGTTTCAATATATTAATGAATTTTTGAAACCATCACCATCTAATTTTAAAACATTCTTACCACATCCCCCAAATCCCTACGCATTACCCTTCACTTCAGCTCTCTCTCTTCTTCTTGCCTCTAGCATCCACTAACTTACTTTCTGTCTCTGGATTTGCTGATCTTGCATATTTTAATTAATTAGTTAATTAATTAATTTATTTATTTTGAGGTACTAGGGATTGAACTCGGGCATTCTACCTCTGAGTTATACCCCCCCCAGCCCTATTCTTTATTTTGAAACAGGGTCTCACTAAGTTGCAGATGGCCTCACTTGGCAGCTGAGGCTGGCCACGAACCCGGATCTTCCCGTCTCAGCCTCCCAAATGCTGGGATTACAGGCGTGCACCACCACGCCCGGCTATCTTGCATATTTATATAAGTGGGATGGTGTGATATGTGGTCTTTTGTGACAGATTTCTTTCACTTAGCATAATATTTTCAGGGTTCATCTATGTTTTGTCATGTATTAGTTCTTTGTCCCTTTTTATTGCTACATAGGATTTCTTTGTGTAGCTCTTTTACATTTTATCCATCCATTCATCTGTTGAAAGGCGTTTGGCTTCTTTTCACTTTGAGGCTATTATGAATAACATTGCTATGATTATTCATGTCCAGGTTTTTGTGTAAACATATGTTTTCAGTTCTCTTGGGTAGATATGTTGGAGTGGAAGTATGTGGTCATATGTTAACTTGATGGTCAGCATTTTAAAGAACTGCCAAACTGCTTCCCAAAGTGGCTTCACCATTTTACAACTCCAACAACAATGGAGGAGAGTTGCAATTCCTCCACATCCTTGCTGACACTTGTTATTGTCTGACATTTTGATTAGAGCTATCTAGAGAGTATGAATGGCTATCTCATTGGATTTTGATTTGCATTTCCCTGGTGAATAGGGGTTTCGAGCATCTTTCCATGGTTCATTTTTATATACTTGGAGAAATGTCTGTCCAAATCATTTGCCTACTCATTAATTGAGTTGTCTTTTACCTGTTGAGACAGTAGTGTTCTTTACGTATTCCAAATACAAGTCTCTTTTCAGATATGTGATTTGCAAGTATTTTCCCCCATTCTCTGGGCTGTCTTTTCATTTTCTTGATAGTGTCCATCAAGGCCCAAAGTTTTCAGCTTTAGCAAAGTTCAATTTATCTGTGTATTTTGCTTATGCTTTTGGTAAGAAACCAATGCCCAGCCCAAGGTAAGAAAGAATTAGTCCTATGTTGTCTCCTAAGAGTTTAACAGTTTGGCCTCTTACTTTTCATCAGTTAAAATTAGCAAACTATAGATGTGACAACATAGAGACTCTTCAAAACATAATGGGAAGTGAACAAAACATGTCATAGAAGAATACAAACAGAATTGTGTTCCAATAAGCACAAGCAAGTAATACATGGCTGTGAGGGACATAGGTTTATGTTAAAACTTTATTCCAAAAGAAGGAAAATCTTCAGTATTTGGGAGGCTGAGACAGGAGGATTACAGATTTGAGACCAGCCTCAGAAACTTAGCAAGACCCTCAGCAACTTAGTGAGAACCTGTTTCAAAATTTAAAAATAAATAAAAAGGGTTGAGGGTGTAGCCCAGGAGTAGAATGCCCCTGGGTTAAATCCCCAGTACCAAAAAAAAAAAAAAAAAAAGAAAGTGTGGGTGTGGGGGGTGGATTCTAAACCTAGACTCCAGGTTAGTGGTTACCTCTGTGGAGATCAGAGGGTTTTCATTGGGAAGAAGTGCCCCAGGTAGATTCAGTTCTGTTGGTAGCATACGAGTTCTTAAGGGGGTGACACATTTTTGGATGTATTTATTTTGGGGCTCTCAAACTTACAGACATGCTGCAATACATTATTTATCATGTAAATAAATAGTACTAAAATATATTCATAATAATGAAATAATACAATTTGTAAGGAGGCAGATTGCAATGAGTGCTCTGCGGAGGTTTAGTTGACCATGTTGGACACGTTTGGACTACTTAGTGTGGCAATACCCTGAAAGTCTCTCAATACCCTAAAAGAATTGGGAGGTATTGTGGTGGGCACCAAGAATGGATCCACTTTCACAGAGATCCCACTACTTTTTTTCACTGATAAAAAATAATTGCATAAAACAAATTGCAGATGACTGAAATCACCTTTTGAATCTCGCTCTGTATAGGCGCCTACTGGTAGGCATTTGACCTTGAAAATCACTCACTCTTCCATCTCCCTGGCAGTGGTGGTGTGTGCTCGGTGTCCGAAGTTAAGCTGTTTGGAACTTAAAATTTCCTTTATCTTCTACTCTGTAAAATTCTACCTATCTTATAGACAGTAAAAATGTTAAGCACAGCTATTTTGTGGGATTTGTTGTTGTTGTTGTTTTAGTTTTGGGTTTTTTGTTTGTTTTTATTTTGGTACTGGGGATCATACCCAGGGGCATTCTATCTCTGAGCTACACCCCCAGCCCTATTCTATTTTTTAATTGAAAACAGAATCTCACTAAGTTGCTGAGGCCAGCTCAGACCTGCAATCCTCCTGTCTCAGCCTCCCAAGTTCTGGGATTGCAGGCGTGCTCCAGTGTGCCTGGCTTAAGGGCAGCTCTCTTACCTGTCTTTTTCATGACTCTACATCCAGGGCCAAGATAGAGGCTGGCACATAATAGACACTCAGTAACCTTTGGGATAGGGAAGGATTGGCATACTAACAAAATGATACAAAACTTGGCAGAGAATAGATGGTGCGGAAACTGTACTTCCACTACAACTGTGGCTTTCACGACTCCATTTGCATTAGAAGTGCCTGGGGAGCCTTAAAAAAGTACCTAACCGTGGCCTACTCCATCAACAGTGCTGATTTGCTTGCCTAGGATAGCAACTACCACATGGCATTGTGCAGTAAATTTGGGAGAAAGGGAGGCAGGAAAGGAAATAAGGACTATAATAGCAGAAACAAGGCCTGTTCCTTTATACAACAAACCGTCTTGACAATAAACTTATATTCAATTATACTAAGTACAAATAATTCATGACCTTAATCGCCATTGATTATGTTGTGTATATTATGTCCCTTCCTCTGTTTAGCAGCATCTAAAACAAAACCAAGTAGAAAAACCTTCTCTTAAATGTCAATTTTAAGATGTATCCTAGCCAGGCAAGGTGGTGCATACTTGTAATCCCAATCCTTGGGAGGCTGAGACAGGAGAATTGCAGGTTCGAGGCCAACCTCAGCAACTTAGCGAGACCCAGTTTCAATATAAAAAATATAAAATAGTCTGGGAGTGTAGATCAGAGGCAGGATGCCCCTGGGTTCAATCTCCAGTACCAAAAAATAAAAATTAAAAAAAAAAATGTGTCCTGATTTTAAAAAGAGTAAAATGTGGTGGGAAGACAAGACAGAGCAATTCTAGAATCTTGAAAGCACAGCCCACACTCCAACAGAGCTATTGGTTTTGAGATTTGTCTTGGAAGAAGTTCTGGGCTTCCATTCATTGTCCTAAAGGAGTTTCATTGTTCTTGTTTTCCTTAAACACCCATTAATCAGAAACTACCCACTGCTAAACGAAGATTTTTCGATAGCCTAGGGAGTAAATACAACTTATAGATGCCGAAAATATTTTTAACTTCCCTTTCTCTATCTGGTTATAATTCTTGCCTTCGTAAAAAGTAATATAGTCCATATTTTCAAAGTCTATGCGTGCATGACCATCTGCGTGGCTGTGTGCATGTGTTGGGTATTTCCTGTGTAAACCCATTATTTCAGCAAATGGGAGCTACAGATCTCTACACAAAGGCCATTTGACTCCAAAGCCACAGTTGCCCTTGGGTTTGGGGTCACTCCTGTTGCAGAAGGAACCAAACGCTAGTTCTTACCAACACATGCTTGTGTTTTTAAAGGTTAAGTGGCCTTGGGGTAGGGCTTACTATGTTGTGCTTAAAAGTTCATCTAGTCAGGAAATTGTAAATATAAAGTTACATTTCCCTGTCACTTATCATTCTACAGCTCATTAAATTCCACCTAATTGCATCTTCAGAATGCAGGATCTTAATGTTTCTCAGCTTCACTGCCAGACTGAAATCTTAACACCCAGGTCATTAGAGTGGTATTTACTCCTCCTAGGCTATCAAAAGATCTTCATTTAGCAGTGGGTAGTTTCTGATTAATGGATGTGACTTAGGAGTTTGAAAGGTAAATATTTCTAGTAATTTGAACTCATGTTAGCAGTCATTCTAATTGCTCATAGCATTTTTCTTAAGAGCATCCTTGGATGATTAAATGTCAGTGGTATCAGTGGCCAAGAAACCAGATTTGATAAATGTCTATCATTCCAAGAAAATATTACCACTTACATGAGCCTAATGTGTCAGCTGTTTGTTGGATCCTCAAACTAGGATGGAAAAGTCTGACTTTGTTAGCTGTAAGCTCATGCAGCCACTTTTCTTCTGAGCCATAGTGGAGGGAGGAAGTATCAGTACTGTTCCATGAGAAACTTCTGGAAGGAGAAAGTAACTTCCAACGAAGCGTGACCAGGAGAGGGAGGCTCAACCTGGGACATTGGCTTTATGTAATTTTAGCCAACAGATAAGTGGGTGCTACTTTACAGCAAATAAATGTAGTGTCCATTCAAAAATGAATGTACACTGAGGAGTTCCTTCAGAGTTCATTTTACCTGTTCCAGTTATAATCCAAGTGCAAGAGCAGCATTAATTATTTTTATGTGTCATGCTTTTCAACCTTTTGAATTTCTTTTCATCTTTTAAGTGTTTCAGTGAATAAAGAAAAATGAGACTAGTCATCAGTTATGAAGGGAGCTTGATTTCACCTGACCTCGCTATACTCTGACATCTTTTCCTGTTTGGTATTCATATTTGCGTTGCGTGAAATGTTCACAATGAGAGCCAGTGCATATTTTTGTTTTATCTGATTTCATGAAGCCCCTTGATAATATATTTGACCCCATGAATCATTTGAAGTTGCATTGCACAGTGAGCACCATCGTCATTTTGCAAGGGCTTTCTTGTGTTGTTTGAGAGTGCCTTATGCTCGAACAGGAAAAGTAGGATTTAATCTGAAGTCACCCGAGTATGGCAGGGTAAGGGTGGTTTGGAGAGAGAAGTAACACATGACAATACCATTTGCTTTGCAGATTCCGGGGAGCTAACAATCAATAAGCTAAGGGAGGCATATTTAAATCCAGTTGCTATAAAATCCAACAAGCGTTTCCACCAGTTGATTTTACATTGAAAAGATAAGTTGGAGAAAGTTGGAGGAAATATTCCTTTCTGGGTGCACTTAATAGTGCTTATTATACAATAAATATCACTACACTGTCGGAGCTACTCAGTCTGTGTGCATTATGTCACAGTATAACTAGACAAGATGCAAAAAGAATACATGAATGTTGGGAATTGGTGTGTCCACCACCACCATCCACCGGGGTATGGAAGGATAGAGGAAAATTTGATCCAGTCTGCATGATAGTTCTTGGTTTTATTTTTATTTTGTTTTTGTTTTTTGGGGTTTTTTTTTTTTTTTTT
>PVLC010035125.1:0-16505 GCA_004027655.1 Graphiurus murinus | reverse complement strand
ATCCCAGCATTCGGGAGGCTGAGACCGGAGGATCCGGGTTCGCGGCCAGCCTCAGCTACCTAGTGAGGCACTCCGCAACTTAGTGAGACTCGGTTTCAAAATAAAGAATAAAAAATAGGGCTGGGGGTGTAGCTCAGAGGTAGAATGCCCCTGAGTTCAATCCCCAGTACCGCAAAAAAAAAAAAAAAAAAAAAAAAAGAAAGGAGCCAGGTGTGGGGGCGCACGCTTGTAATCCCAGTACTTGGGAAGCTGAGACAAGGGGATCACAGGTTCACAGCCAGCCTCAGTTACTTAATGAGGCCCTCTGCAACTTAGTGAGTTAATGGTGTGTGCCACCATGCCTGGCTTTAAACCAGAAATTCTTGGTACAATGGTCATATGCTTTCAGTGGCAAATAGATCAGATTCAGGAATCAGGATGCATGACAATTATGATTTTATTTATGGGTAAAGTAAATAAAATATTTGAAAATGGAATTGTTTCTCCCAAAATGCAAGAATACACACACACACACACACACACACACACACACCTCTTTCTTGACAAGCAGTTTAATGGAATATAGTCACCTGGGTTAGTAACCTCATTTTACCTGTGTGTTTTAATTAAGGTAGAATTCTATAGTAGAAATAAATTTTCACTTATGGGTGTCAATACATACTTTACTATAAAAGACCTAATTATACAGGTAAAAATAAAAGATCCTCTTAACTCATTACCCAACCCCAGTCTTCCCCCAAGGGTTATTACTGTTACCAATTTGAAGAGGAGCCTTCCAGAACCATTTTTATTCACATACATGTAAATATATGTATGAATAGAAAAAGAGGCTTTATCTTATGGGTTCAATGCCTTCTCTCTACAAACATAAATGATTAAAAGGCATCAACTGTATGCTTTTTTTCTGCATACAAAAAATTCTTTGCTAGCTGGGCGTGGTGGATTACGCTTGTAATCCCAGAACTTGGGAGGCTAAAATTGGAGGATTACAGGTTCAAGGCCAGCCTCCGCTACTTAGTGAGGCCCTCTGCTACTTAGTGAGACCCTGTTTCAAAATAAAGAATATACAATAGGGCTGGGGTGTAGCTCAGAGGTAGAATGCCCCTGGGTTCAATCCCCAGTACCGAAAAAAAAAAAAAAAAAATTCTTTGTTAATACTTGTGTCAGGCCACAGGATACTAGAGTGATTTCTCATGGTATCCATCTGCAGTTCAGCTTTATCCCTCCATCCCACCTGGGATAGTTTCAGGCCTTTATGCCATTCAAGTCAGGGACTTGCTCTGTGCTAGTTTCTGTTCTCGTTCTCTACCACATTATAGTTCAATTCAGGGGCTCTTCTGAAGCGTTTAAACTTGAACCACAACGCCTGTCTTAATCTGGGGCAAAGATTATTTCAAGGAAAGAAACGAATTTGACAGGGGCCTCGCACACGCGGCTTCCTTCAAGCAGGTTTAGGGAAGAGTGTCCTCTGCTGGCCAGTGAGGGGTTTTAGAGAAGATAATTTCGTCAGAAATCTTTGTAGTTTCTCTTTTTCTGAGTCCTGGATGGGATCCCGTCTCTTTCCGGAGATCCCGCGGTCCCGCGGCGGGCCCTCCTAAGAGGCCGCATAAGCGGCGCCCCAGGGACCCGCCAGGTCCTGTCGCCTGCGCTGCCGGATTCTGCTCCCTTGGCCGCCTGCACCGGGCCTCCTTGTCCTCGGCTGGGATTAGAGCCGCCAGGATGCCGGGACAGTGACCGGCGGCCAGGGCTGCACTTCCAACCTCGGACCCGGCTCCAGCCCCAGAGGTCGACGGCCACGTCGTCCTTTTTCCCCTAAAAGGCAGCCACCCTGACCGCTCGCCCAAGACAGGGCTGGTGGACCAGCTTCTGGATACTAAAGTCGCAGGCGTATAGCCGGGTGTTGTGGTGCCCGCCTGTAATCCCAGTATTTGGGAGACTGAGACAGGAGGATCGCAGGTTCGAGGATAGCCTCAACAATTTAGCAAGGCCCTTGAAAGGTTCCAGGAGGAAGGAGGATTCGGGAGACACTTAACAATGGCAGAACAGGCTCTATTGGAATAAAACCTACGGGGTCCAGGGGAGCTTTGGTTAACTGTTGGCAAGGGGGGAGGGTGCTACTCAGAGTTAAGCAAGATAATGGGACTTTCCCATAAACAGAGGGGTGTGATAAGGGACATTTCAGGAAGCAGGGGAAGGGTGTACTTAGCAAGACTTGGGGATTTCTGGTCAAGATGGAGTCACTTTTGTTTGAAGCCCTAACAGCCCTCAGCAACTTAGTGAGACCTTGTTTCAAAATTAAAAATAAAAGTCAGGCACCACTAAACCTGGATTACAAGAAGCTTTTTGTTTAATTTTTTCTGTTACTTTTTCTTTTCCTCCCCCCCTCCTCCTCCCCTCTCCTCCTCCCCTCCTCCTCCCCTCCTCCTCCTCCCCCTCCTCCTCTTCTTCCTCCTTCTTATCTTTGGTACTGGGAATTGAACCCAGGGGCATCCTATCTCCAAGCCCTGTTACCATTTCTTGTTTAAAATGACAAAACAATCCTGGTTGTGGTGGCCCATGCCTGTAATCCCAGTACTTGGGAGGCTGAGACAGAAGGACTGCAGGTTCCAGGATAACCTCAGCAAGTAGTGAGACTCTCATCAACCTAGCAAGACCATTTCCAAATAAAATCAGGCTAGGTGTATAGCTCAAAGGTAGAATACCTCTGGGTTTCATCCCAAATTAATCCCCTTTCCTGGCTTATAGGAGATGGTTCTTTTCCTGCTCTGGTGGAAGGTTAAGTGAATCTCAAGTGAGTTCTCCTGGCTTATCCAGGTTTTGCTCCTCTGGTGTTTCAATTTCTTGGTGATGAAGATCTACCTCCTGTCATAAAGGACTTAAATTTCTTTTCTTTCTTTCCTTTTTTTTTTTTCTTTTTGCGGTGCTGAGGATCAAACCCAGGGATATTCTACCTCTGAGCTATACCCCAGCCCTATTTTTTAGTTTGAAACAGGGTCTCACTAAGTCACTGAGGATGGCTTCAAACCTGACATCCTCCTGTCTCAGCTTCCCAACTACTGGAATTATAGGTGTTGACCATCACACCTGGGCTAAATTTCAATTACTTTGAAGAGACCATTAAATGTGTGCAAGTCACCCAAAGGTGAATGGGATGAGAGAGAAATACGTTTAAGATGATCTTGTTAGGACCAGGTGAGAATAAAGAAAGTGGTATCAATGGGTTGGAAAATAGAACAAATATGCACTGAATTATTAAATAAATAAAAGAGCTACCTGATAAATAGTTTTCTTTTGAGAATTGTATGACCCTATTAACAATCATACCTTCCTTTTCTGTCTGTTTCCATGTTTGTCTTCTTTTTTTTAACCTGAGGTCAAAGGTCCAAGCACTGGAGTGATAGATTCCCGCAAAGGGGCAGGGGTGGTGTTTTCCATGGCTTGCTTTCTCTCAAATATAGATGGCTTTGTGGGCATCTTTGGCTGCATCTCTAACACAGCTACTGCCCTTGCATGTGGTAGTTTAATCCTGCCAGGGCTGCCCTTTGTTCTAGACAAAATCTTTACCACTATGATTTGGTAATATACAATGTTAAAGAAGCTCTGGAAGACCTCTTGGATTCAGGCCATGAGGAAAAAGCCATATCCCTCTCAAAACAAAAACAAAAACAGAACCTACTTTCTACTTTCTTTTCATGATTGGAGAGGGTGACAAGCATTGGAGAGCTGTTTATGCTGAGGACACAAATTTCCCTCTTTTTTTTTTTTTTTTTTTTTTTTGCACTGGGGATTGAACCCAGAGGCATTCTACCTCCAAGCTACACCATCAGCCTGATTTTATTTCTTATTTGGAAACAGGGTCTCACTAGGTTACTGAGAGCCTTGCTAAGTTGCTGAGGCTGCCTATGAACCTGCAATCCTCCTGTCTCAGCCTCCCAAGTACTAGGATTACTAGTGTGCCCTACTACACCTGGCCAGATTTCCCTGTTCTAGACTACTCCTTGTGCTGGTCACAGAATCTTTCCCCTTTATGTACCTTTTTTCTCTCTTGCCTTGGATCGCATGTTGGGGTTGCCTGCTTTGGGAGGTGAGCAGCTCCAAGCCCATGCTATTTCTCAGACTGAGTCTTGGAAGAAAATCTTAAAGAGTTTTTGCACTTGCATCTAGGGTAAAAAGGCGAACTAGGCAATTATGTTATGTTCAGGATAAAATCAAGGGATAAATTGAAAAAAATTTTTTTTTGGTTGTACTGGGGGTTACCATAGCAATTCTGCCTCTGAGCTACACTTCTAGGCCTATTTTATTTTTTGTTTTGAAACAGGGTCTCTCTAGGTTGTTGTAAGTCTCACTATACTGCTATATTGCTGATCACTTTGAAACTGAATTTTTTCTTTACATTTTAATTTAATTTAATTTATTTTGGTACTGGAGATTGAACCCAGGGGCATTCAATCTCTGAGTTACATCCCCAGCCTTTTTTTTTTTTTTCAGTTTGGAAACAAGGTCTTGCTAAGTTGCTGAGAGCCTCACTAAGTTGCTGAGGATGGCTTCAAACCTGAGATCCTCCTGTCTCAACCTCCCAAGTACTGGAATTACAGGCATGTGCCACCACTCCTAGCTTTTTATTTTATTTTTGAGTGTGCTGGGGATTGAACCCTGCCCCTCATGCATGCCAAGCAAGTGCTCTGTCACCGAGTTTCACCCCCCAGCCAGAATATTTTTGAAAAATAATGATTGAGTGGGGCATGGTGGTGCACATTTGTAATCCAAGTACTTGGGAGGTTGAGACTGGAGGATCTGGGTTCCCGGCCAGCCTCAGCTACTTAGTGAGGCCCTCCACAATTCAGTGAGACCCTGTTTCAAAATAAAGAATAAAAAACAGGGCTGGGGGTATAGCTCGGAGGTAGAATCTCCCTGAGTTCAATTCCCAGTACCGCAAAAATAAATAAATAAATAAATAAATAAATAAAGAATAAAAAATAGGGCTGGGGCTGGGGCTCAGAGGTAGAATGCCCCCCGGTTCCATCCCCAGTACTGCAAACAAAAACAAAAACAAAAAAAAATCAAAATAAATAATAAAAAATAGGGCTGGGGGTGTAGCTCGGAAGTAGATGCCCCTGGTTTCAATTCCCAGTACTGAAAAAAAAAAAAAAGAAAAGAAAAATAATTATTGAGATCTGAACTTCTTTTAGGCATCTGCAAACTTCATTTTTTTTTTGTACTAGGGATGGAACCCAGGGGCATTCTACCTCCAAGCTACATTCCCACACTCCCAGCCCTGTTTTTATTTCTTATTTGGAAACAGGGTCTCACTAGGTTGCTGAGAGCTTTGCTAAGTTGCCGAGGCTGGTTTTGAACCTGTGATCTGCCTGCCTCATCCTCCCAAGTACGGGGATTACAAGCGTGCACCAGCACGCCTGGCTATCTGCAAACTTCTAAAAGTATCACTTTGGAGCTATTCATGCTTGCCCATGTCTGGTGTGTTTGAACTTTAACTCAAGGTAATTGCTAATTGGCAACCAGCTTTCAACTTGTCACTTACCCACCCTTGCCACCTGTCCTCCCTGGCACCTTCTATATTTCAAAAGATTAAAAAAAAATGATGTATGATCATTAGTTTGCTATATCTGTCCCAGAGGTTTGGAAATGTTTTAAACAAAAGTGAATACATAAATTTAGGTCTCTAAATTTTATGATGAGAAACCACTGAGCTGGGCATGGTGGCACCTACTGTTATCCCAGTACTTGGGAGACTGAGATAGGAGGATCAGATCCTCCTATCAGCAACTTAGCAAGACTCTGTTTCAAAATGAAAAAAAAGATGAGCTCAAAGGTAAACTGCCCATGGATTCAGTCGAAGAAGAAGGAAGAGGGAGAAGGGGAGGAGGAGGAGGTGGCGGAGGAGGAGCAGCAGCAGCAGACAGGAGCTGTGGCACACACCTGTAATCCCAATACTTAGGAGGCTGAGGCAGGAAGATCAAAGGTTCAGAGCCAGCATGTAATAATTTAGCAAGACCCTAATTAAAAATAAAATAGGCCGAGTGTGGTGGCGCACGCTTGTAATCCCAGCATTCGGGAGGCTGAGACCGGAGGATCTGGGTTCGAGGCCAGCCTTAGCTACTTAGTGAGGCCCTCCACAACTTAGTGAGACCGGTTTCAAAATAAAGAATAAAAAATAGGGCTGGGGGTGTAGCTCGGAGGTAGAATGCCCCTGAGTTCAATCCCTAGTACCGCAAAAATAAATAAATAAATAAATTAAATAAAATAGGCCAGGCATAGTGATGTACATCTGTAATCCCAGGATCACAGGTTCTAGACTAGGCTTAGCAATGTTACAAGACTCTCAGTAACCTAGAGAGACCCTGTTTCAAAAAAATAAAATAAAATGGGGATAGGGGTGTAGCTCAGAGGAAGAATGCCTCTGGGTTCAATCCCTAGTACCAAAAAAATAAATAAAATAAAAAGGGGTGGGGGTGTTACCTCAGTAGTAGAACACCCTGGGTTCAATTTCCAGTACCGCAATAAATTAACAAGGAAGGAAGGAAAGAAGGAAGGGAGGAAGACCGTTGGGTTATGATAATTTTCTCATGATTGTCAGAGGCTAGAGTGAATTTTAAGAGTGTGACTCAGAGGCTAGTTGGTGGTAGACTCAAGTCACAAAATCCTTTCTGCTGTAAATCATATTTTGACTATTTTTCTAATTGTCACCTGTTCCAAATCTTTAGAGAAAGTTAACAACCCCAGATAATTGCCTTAAAAAATAGCAACCAGCTATTTACAGATATTTTACTATTTCTGTAAGAAATGCTGAAATGGTGTGTGTGTGTGTGTGTGTGTGTGTCTGTCTGTCTGTCTGTCTGTCTGTGTTAGTTACTGGGTATTGAACTCAGTGGGGTTCTATCTCTGAGCTACATCCCTAGCTGTATTTATTTATTTATTTATTTAGTTAGTTAGTTAGTTAGTTGTCTGCTCCTGGGGAGCTACACCCCAGCCCTATTTTATTTTGAAACAGGGTCTCGCTAAATTACCGAGGGCCTCACTAAACTATTGAGGCTAGCTTTGAACCTGCAATCCTGTCCCAGCCTCCCAAGTACTGGAATTACAGGTAGGCACCACTATATCCAGTTTATTTTTTATTTATTTAATTAATTTATTTATTTTTGTGGTACTGGGGATTGAACTCAGAGGCATTCTACCTCTGAGCTAGACCTCCAACCCTATTTTATGTTTTGTTTTTGTTTTTTAACAGGATGCCAGCAAAATTGCTGAAATTGGCCTTGAAAACTGTGAACCTCCTGTCTCAGCCTCCCAAGTACTGACATTACAGGCATGAGCCATCATTCCTGACTCTGTGTGTGTGTGTGGAGGGGGGGTACTGGGGATGGAAGCCAGGGGCATTCCACCTCCAAGCTACACCCCCAACCCTATTTTATTTTTTATTTTGAAATGGGGTCTTGCTAGGTTGATGGGAGTCTCACTACTTGCTGAGGCTGTCCTTGACTCTTCCATCCTTCTGTCTTAGTCTTCCAAGACTAAGGGATTAAAGGCATGTGCCACTGTGTCTGGCTTGGCTTTTTATTTATAAAGTGTGATTAGCCAGGACTGGTGGTGCATGCCAGTAATCCCAGTACTTGGGCGGCTGAGACAGTAGGGTCACAGTTCCAGATCAGCCTTAGCAACATAGCAAGTCTCTCAGCAATCTAATGAGCCCCTGTTTCAAAAATGAAAAAGAAAAAGAAAAAAGAAAAGGGCTAGGGGTGTAGCTCAGAGGCAGTATGCTCCTGGGTTCAATTCCCAGTAACTGCCCCTCCCCACAAACACAGAGTAATTAACTTTTTTTTTGGAGGCTTTTTTTTTTGTGTGTGTGGTACTGGGGATTGAACTCAGGGACATTCTACCTCCTAGCCATACCCCAGCCCTATTTTTTATTCTTTATTTTGAAAAAGGGTCTCACTAAGTTGCAGAGTGCCTCATTAGATAGCTGAGGCTGGCCGAGAACCCGGATCCTCCAGTCTCAGCCTCCCAAATGCTGGGATTACAAGCATGCGCCACCACACCCGGGTTGGAGGCATTTTTAATAGAAGTATATTATTTCATTGTCTTGGATATTTAATACTACCAATCCATTCTCTTTTGTCAACCTCTGAGTTGTTTTTTTACTAGTAAAGCTCACATATATACATACATATATATATATATATGATTATTTCTCAAAAACGAAGTTATAAAAGTGGAACCTCTGGGTCACAAGTGGTGCAAAAGCTTTTAACATACATTGCCAACAACCCTTCAGAAAGCCTGTATGCTGAGGTCCAGCCCTCTTGGCAACAGGGTCAGGGGGCCCTCGATTGGTGTGGATTGGTGTGGAATGAGACGAGGTTGCAAGAATATGCTCACACCCATGCAGTGAAGAATCGCATCTGTTTATTTCTCTTTAGCTGAAAATGCAGGCAAGCTTTCTGCCCTGCTGCTGCTGCTGCTGCTGCTGCTCTCTTACTGAAATTCTTAGCTTGAATACTTACAGAGAAAAAATAGACAGGCTCTCTTTCATAAAGTTATAAGATATTTTGTACAGAACTGGAATGAATGAGATAAAGTCTTAATCTATAAACTTCTTTGTTCTAAGTCTCCTTGTCCTAAATATTTTAGAAGGCAAGGACACATTTTACCAGACCAAGAAGCTGCTCTCTTGAGAACAAATTCCAGCAGAACACTACGTCACTGCAAAGAAAGCTTGCCTTCTTCTGTACTCGGTTTGCCAAGTATTCAGCAACATAGTATCCAACCTTCATTTGCTTTCAGATAGAGCCTGCACTTTAGGCTGGAACTGCTTCTCCACAGACTTGTTTTTCTAAAGATTAATCACAATCAATTAAGTTTACAATATGTATATAAAAATTCTTTGCCGTGGCACCTGTATCAATTATAAAGAGCAGTGTATACGTACATGTGGGGAAAAAAAGACTCCTCAGTTACGAAAAACCAACATTTTGTGATAATTTATGAGGAGCTGAGCCTTCAGGAGGCCTTTGACACTCCCTGGAGGACCTGGGTGTTATAAGAAATTCCGTCGAAGCCGCCGTGGTGGCACACAAATAATCCGAGTACTTGGGAAGCTGAAGTCGGAGGATCGCAGGTTTGCAGCCAGGCTCAGCAATTTAGCGAGGCTCTCAATAGTTTAGTGAGACCCTGTTTCAAAATATAAAAATAAAATATATGGTGTGGCTCGGAGGTAGAATCCCCCTGGGTTCAGTCCCCCGCACTCCTTCCCCCCCCCCCAACACACAATTTGGTCAAGTTCAGCTCTGGGTATTTCCAGTAGGATAGCGAGACAAGGTGCACAGCAGATAGTTTATTCTCCTGGGTCAAGAAAAGAACAGGAAAAGCAACCTTCAGGAGAAAGGAATTTTGAAAGTCGTTTTATGGAGCAAGGCAAACGTTAACAGGAGATTGTAAAGTTTTAAACTTTGGGCAGGTTCGTCACTCCAGATCAGCTGAAAATGCATTCTGTAGGGAACCGCACATCTCCTAACCCCTCCAGGCCCTGTGAAGCTCTCCAGCCTTCCCGTCGCACCCGCAGCCGCCAGGCTGGAGGACCGGCGCCCGCCGCGCCGTCCCACAATGCCCCGCTCGCGCCACCCTAGGGCGGAGGGAAGGGACCGCTGCCGGGGCAGGCAGCCGCGGCGAGCTCCGACCAGTGCGCACGCGCACTGACCCCGGCGGGCCCTAGCAACCAGAGCAGTGACAGTAGCAACCGCCGGAATGGTGAGTACCCTCCGGGCCTCGCAGCCCAAGTGGAAAGGGGACTGGGAGTGGGAAAAGGTGACTGTGAAGTGTTGAGGGTGGCAGGGTCCTCCTATAGCGGAAGGGAGTGGGTAGCGGATGCGAGCTCCGTGGCGTCGGAGGCCCGAGGCGACCGAGAAGCTCGCGCGAAGGGTGGTCTGGGGCGAGGGTGGCCTGGGGCTGATCGGAAGTTGGGTTGAGGTAGGGGGCTCTGACGAGAAAGGGAGGGCGAAGAGCAGGAGATTCTCGAAACAGAGAGGATTGGAGTGCGGCAGATGATGGGAAGGGGGGGCAAGGATAAAGATATCTTTGCATAGCACTCGTTTTAGACTCCCCACCCCTTGGTGAGATGGAGGGAGCGCGGGGGGGGGGGTGGCGGTTACTAGAGGAATCTGTGTAACACCAATTGCAGCAGTCGGTACTCATCTCCTGTGAAGTGCCCAGGTTGCCTTCGGAATGGCAGAGTGCAGTTATTAGGCGACGCTGTAAAACCCTTTCTGATGGATGAAAGGGCAGTGTTTCTCAAATCTTAGTATGCATAAGTATGAGCTTGTTGGAATGCAGATTCTGGACTTTAATATGATGGGGGAGGGTCCCAATACACTTTGAGGAAGACTGACGCCTTAGGTTCGAAATCTACCAGGGGCTTGTCCTATCTGATCTTTCACGAAGTAATGAATTTACCTAGTGATGCTTCTCAAGTCATTTAAAGCGTGAACTCTCTGGGTCACCTTCTTGATAGTTCCAACTAGTAGTTTGAAAGGGTTACAGACCCAGCCAAAGTTGTTTAGCAAAAATGTGATTGTCCTGCTGAATGGAGATTTTGGTAAAAAAAAAAAAAAAAAAAAAGTTTTGGGGAGGCGGGCATGGTGGTGCAGCACATCTGTAATCCTAGTACTTGGGAGGCTGCGACAAGAGAATCACAGGTTCAAGGACAGCCTCAGCAAGTAGTGAGAGTCTGGACAACCTAGAGAATTAAAAATAAAATAGGGGTAGGGTGTAGCTCAGAGGTAGAATGTCCCTGGGTTCAATCACCAGTACTGAAAAAAAAAGAAAAAAGCTTTGGGGCTGGGAGTATATCTCAGTGGTAGAGAATTTACCTAGCATATTATCTACCTAGTGGTAGAGAATTACCTAGTCCTGGATTTGATCCCCAGCAGTATATGTGTGTGTGTAAAATATATAATTTGTTTTGTATATATACTAATCTATTTTGTATATAAATATAATGTGTGTGTGTGTGTGTGTGTGTGTGTGTGTGCTTTCAATGCTAAGGAAGTGAGTAGAAATTGAGCCCAGGAGATTAAAATGATAAAGAAGTCATGCCCAAGCCAGACATGGTAGTATACTCTTGTAATCCCAGTGCTTGAGAGGCTGAGACAGGAGGATCTCAGGTTCAAAGTGAGCCTCAGCAACTTAGTGAGACCCTGTTTCCAGATAAAATACACAAAATAGGACTGGGGGTATAGCTTGGAGGTAGAATGCCAATGGGTTCTATCTCCAGCACCCCACCCCCCAACACACACACAAAGAAGTCATGCCCACCCTCAACCACAACATTAAATACCACTCTTAAAAACAATCTTCCAAGCTAGGTGTGGTGGTGCATGCCTGTAATCCCAGTATTTGGGAGGCTGAGACAGAAGGATTTCAGGTTCAAGGCCAGCCTTAGCAACTTAGTGAGACCCTGTTTCCAAATCAAAAAATAAAAAGGGGCTGTAGATATAGTTCAGAGGTAGAACACTCCTGGGTTCAATTCCCAGTACCAAAAAAGAAAAATAAATAAATAAAGGTAGTTTTCCTCCACCTGGTACTTCTTACTTTTTTCCCCACAGGCATTTTGCTGGAAACCACTGTTCAGAAAATTAAGAAGTTTTTAAAATCTGGGGTTATATTGAAGTGAAGACAGACTCAGCCCTCCGTAATTCTGAAAGTATGAACCATGGGGATTATTAAAATATCTTCAAATAGAGAATCAGAACCAGTCATTGCATGAAATTAGGTAAGGCAGCAAACTGGTAGTCCTGGGGCCCTCCAGAATTACAAGCTACATCCCCCAGGCCTATTTTTTATTATTTATTATTTATTTATTTATTTATTTTTTGCGGTACTGGGGATTGAACTCAGGGGCACTCTACCTCCAAGCCATACCCCCAGCCCTATTTTTTATTCTTTATTTTGAAACAGGGTCTCACTAAGTTGCAGAGGGCCTCACTAAGTAGCTGAGGCTGGCGGTGAACCCGATCCTCCTGTCTCAACCTCCCAAATGCTGGGATTACACCACACCCGGCCTATTTTTTATTTTTTATCTTGATAGAGTAGCTTGCTAAATTGCTGACAGCCTCACTAAATTGCTGAAGTTGTCCTCGATCCTGCGATCCTCCTGTCTCAGCCTCCCACATACAGGGATTACAGGCATGCACTATCATACCTGGCTCCATATAGTATTTAAAAATTTTTTAGTTTCCAATGTCTTTAAAAAGATTATATTTCTCAATCACTAAACTGACCAGGAGATAGGGGGAGGGTGGGTGGGAATTGGGGAAGGGTTAATGAGAAATATGTGCATGGATGTCTTTACCTGTACTAGCTTGTACCCAACAAAAATGTGTGATTAACCCTGTTGTACCCAAGAAATGTATAAAAATCCATGCTAAAAAAAATTAAAAAAAAAAAAGATTATATTTCACATTAAAACTCAGGTTTCTGGCTTCTCTGAAAAATAAAATACCATGTTTCGTTGACACATTTTTTTCACATTCTAGTATTACTGAAATATAGTCTCATAAAATTGACAGCATTTTTTCCTACTTAATGATTCATGAAATAAGGGTGATACTTAACAATTAATGGAGTTTTTGTATTTGAAGAAATGTGGTTTTAGAATAATTCTTTTCCCCAGGTCCCACCTGCCAACAGTTGCCTGGAGCTGAGAAGTTATGCTGTTTACTTGGGTTCTGTCCTTACATGGCAACTTTATCCATTAATGATATTCACTTGGTCCTTTGGCATTTTGTGTGTGTGTGTGTGTGTGTGTGTGTGTGTGTGTGTGTTACTAGGGATTGAACTCAGGGGCATTCCATCTCTGAACTATACCTCCAGTCCTAATTATTTTTTTTCGATACTAGGGATTGAACCTAGGGGCATTAGGGGCATTCTACCTTTGAGCTAGATCCCCAGCCCTATTTTTTTTATTCTTTATTTTGAAACAGGGTCTCACTAAGTTGCAGAGGGCTTCACTAAGTAGCTGAGGCTGTCTGTGAACCCGTATACTCCTGTCTTAGCCTCCCAAGTACTGGAATTACAAGTGTGCACCACCACACCCGGCTGTGTTTGGGATCTTGAAAGGAACACTTTCAATGTTACCTTCCCAGTTAGACTCACCTTGACCACCTTATATTTATTTATTTATTTATTCACTTACTTTTTGTGGTACTAGGGATTGTACTCAGGGTCATTCTACCTCTGAGCTACACCCCCAGCCCTAGTTTTTATTCTTTATTTTGAAACAGAGTCTCACTAAGTTGCGGAATGCCTCACTAGGTAGCTGAGGCTGGCCTTGAACCCCAGATCCTACAGTCTCATCCTCCCAAATGCTGGGATTACAAGTGTGTGCCACCATGCCTGGCTTCTTTTTTTTTTTTTTTTTTTTTTTTTTGTGGTACTAGGGATTGAACTCAGGGGCGTTCTACCTCCGAGCTATACCCCCAGCCCTATTTTTTATTCTTTATTTTGAAACCGGGTCTCACTAAGTTGCGGAGTGCCTCACTAAGTAGCTGAGGCTGGCTGCGAACCCGGATCCTCAGGTCTCAGCCTCCCGAATGCTGGGATTACAAGCGTGCGCCACCACGCCCGGCTCACACCTGGCTTCTTGACCACCTTATTTAAAATAAATGTTGTAGCCAGAAGTAGTGGCACACACCTGAGATAGGATTGCAGATTTTCCAACCTCAGCAATTTAGTGAGACCCTACTTCAAAATAAACAATAAAATAGGGCTAGGTAGCCGGGCGTGGTGGCACACGCTGTAATCCCATCATTTGGGAGGCTGAGACTGGAGTATCTGGCGTTCAAGGCCAGCTTCCGCTACCTAGTGAGGCACTCCACAACTTAGTGAGACCCTGTTTCAAAATAAAGAAAAAATAAGGAATAAAAAATAAGCCGGGCGTGGTGGCGCACACTTGTAATCCCAGCATTTGGGAGGCTGAGACCGGAGGATCCGGGTTCGCGGCCAGCCTCAGCCATCTAGTGAGGCACTCCGCAACTTAGTGAGACTCGGTTTCAAAATAAAGAATAAAAAATAGGGCTGGGGGTATAGCTCGGAGGTATAATGCCCACTGAGTTCCCCAGTGCCGCAAAAAAACAAAACAAAACAAAACAAAAAGAATAAAAAATAGGGCTGGGGGTATAGCTCAGAAGTAGAATGCCCCTGAATTCAATCCCCAGTACTGAAAAAAAAAAAAAAAAAAAATAGGGCTAGAGGTATAGCTTGGAGGTAGAATGACCCCTGGGTTCAATCCCCAGTACCATAAAAAATAAAAATAAATAAATATCCTTCTCAGTACAGAGGTATACACCTATAAACCCAGTACTTGGGAGGCTGAGACAGGAAGATTGCAGGTTTTAGGCCAAATTCAGCAACTTAACGAGACCCTGTTTCAAAATAAAAAATAAAAGCAGCTGAGGTTCATTGCCCAGTACCAAGTAAGATAAAATAAATGTCCTCCATACAGAGATATATACATCCTGATACCCCTTACCAGCCCCAATGGTTTTTTTTTTTTTTTAGAAATTGTTATCATCTAGTATATTTTATCACTATCTGTCTTCTCCAATAGATATAAGTTCCACGAAAGCAGGAATCTTTGTTTTGTTTATTGGTGTATCAAAAACACATAGAAGATGCTTGGTATGTAGTAGACACTAGAAGAATAGTCACTGAAATAAATGAATTTCTCCAAGTGGTTATTACAGACTTTGGGTATGCAGCTTTTATCAAGTAGGAATTTTCCTTTAACTCTTAGCTGACAATCTTTAATATCAGATGTAGAAATCTATCAGATATTTTCCTGCACTTATTGAAATAAACATAATTCTCTACTTTAATCCATTCATTAATGATTTACACTCTGGAATTTTTCTGTGTGCTCCTTGTGCTGTTGGGATAAACTGTTCCTCTTGATCATGGTCATTATACATCATTGACTTTGGAGACCTAGTATTGTGTCCAGAAATTCCAAATCTATGTTGAAAAATAAAGCAGGCTCTTCATGTGGTTTAGGCATCAAGGTAATGCCAGCCTCATAAAATAAGTTGGCAGCTTTCCCCCTTTTTCTGGTTTCTGAAACAACTTGTAGAACAAGGAGTATCTGTTCCTTGAAAGCTTGTTAGAACTCACTTGTAAAACTATCTAGGCTTACAGCTTTAGGGGAGGAGGCGAAGAGTAAGTCTCTGATTATCAGTTTAATGTTTTCAATAGTATTGGTCTATTCAAAGTTTCAGATTTTTTAGCCGGGCGTGATGGTACATGCTTGTAATCCCAGCATTTGGGAGGCTGAGACCAGAGGATCTGGGTTCACGGCCAGCCTCTGCTATCTAGTGAGGCATTCCACAACTTAGTAAGAACTGTTTCAAAATAAAGAATAAAAAATAGGGCTGGGAGTGTACCTCAGAGGTAGAATGCCCCTGAGTTCAATCCCCAGTACTACAAAATAAAAAAGTTTCAGATTTTTTGTGACTGTTTTGACACCTTTATTTTTTTCCCCAGAAATGCATATCTTATTTCTTTTTTTTTTTTTTTTTTTTTTTTTTTTTTTTTTTGGTGGTATTGGGGATTGAACTCAGGGGCATTCTACCTCCGAGCTACACACCCAGCCCTATTTTTTATTCTTTATTTTGAAACCGAGTCTCACTAAGTTGCGGAGGGCCTCACTAGGTAGCTGAGGCTGGCCGCGAACCCGGATCCTCTGGTCTCAGCCTCCCGAATGCTGGGATTACAAGCGTGAGCCACCACGCCCAGCCAGAAATACATATCTTATCTAGGTTTTAAAGCTATTAACATATCCTGCTCATAATATTTTATTTTTAAAATCTCTGGCCAGATGTGGTGGTACATGCCTGTAATCCCAGTACTTGGGAGGATAAGACAGGAGGAGCGCAGGTTCAAGGCCAGCCTCAGCTACTTAGTGAGACCTTGTTTCAAACTAAAAAATAAAATAGGGCTGGGGGTGTAGCTCGGAGGTAGAATGCTCCTGGGTTCAATCCCCAGTACCACAAATAAAATCTCTGGTATCTAGTTATTTCCTCTTATTTATTCTATATATAATGTACTTCTTTTTTATTTTTTATTAGATTTACTAGGATTATAGGCATGTGCCACCACACCTCAGTGTTTTTTGTTGTTGTTGTTGTTTTTTTTAGTGTTACTGAGGTTTGAACCCAGGGGTGTTCCATTTCTGAGCTACACACCCAGCCCTATTTTATTTTGAAACAGAGTCTCACTAACTTGCTGAGGGCCTTGCTAAATTGCTGAGGCTGGCTTTGAACTTGAGATCCTCCTATCAGTCTTCCAAGTACCATGATTACAAGTGTGCACCACTACAGTGGCTCTGTAATAATGTAGTTTTAAAAATATTTTGAAGCCAGGCATGGTAGCACACACTTGTAATCCCAGTACTTGGGAGGCTAAAACAGGAGGATCACAGGTTCCAGGACAGCCCCAGCAAT
>PVLC010035124.1:0-16486 GCA_004027655.1 Graphiurus murinus | reverse complement strand
CCTCCTCCTCCTTCTCCTTCTTCTCCTTTTGTGGTACTGGGGATGGAACCCAGGGGCCTTCTACCTCTGGGCTATACCCTTAGACCTATTTTATTTTTTATTTGGAAACAGGGTCTAAGTTTCTGAAAGCTTCACTAAATTGCTGAGGCTGGCTTCACACCTGTGATCTTCTTATCTCAGCCTCCCAAGTACTGGGATTATAAGTGTGTGACACCACACCCAGATATCTGACTTGTTTCAATTTGTCATGTAGGTATGAACACACATATGCACACATACACACACATGCACACGTGTGTGCTAATTTATAAGGGGAAATTTTTAAAATATTACTTTATTCCCAATTATTTTTGTGGCAAAATACATATAACATAAAATTCTTAGCCACCTATTTTTGTTTTAATTGATACATAAAAATATAAAAGTTGTACCTATCAATGGGGTACCATGCAACCATCTTAATACATTTTAAGGGTATGATTCAGTGGTTTTAAATACATTCATAATGTATGTTGTATAGCCATCACCATCATCCATCTCCAGAACATTTTTCATCTTACAAAGCTGAAACCAGTAAATATTAATTCTCCATCTTCCCCTTCTCTTAGCTCCTGGAAACCACCATTCAGCTTTTTGTATACTTTTGACAACTCTAGGTATCTGATATAAGGGGAATACTATAATTGTTGTCCTTTGGTGTCTAGTTATTCCACTTAGCCTACTGTCCTCAAGGTCCATTCCTGTCATAGCATATGCTGGAATTTCCTTTGTTTTGAAGGCTGAACAATACTTCACTGTATTAGACAGAGGAACATTGACTGTAAGAAGCAGAAACTCCCTCAAGCTAGTCTAAGCAAAGGGAAATTTATTTTGAGCTTGACACAACAGGCATTTAAGGATAGGAAACAGATCACAGAAACACCAACTCTAGACTGTTGCTGGTATATCATAGAGGCTACCCCCTTTTGTCTCTTATCAAACTGGACATGCTCTAACTTGTGGTTTCAATTCCCCATAGACAGATTTAAAAATTTGTGTGCTGGGGCTCCTTCTGGGCTGCTTCCTCTTGAGTCCAGCATCTGCTGGTGTAAGTAGCTGTGCCTGGGGAAGGCAGAAGCAGGCTGTAGATACTAAAATAGGGGATGGTGCTCAGAAGTAAATTTCCAGATGAGTAAGACATTACTAGTATACCATTGTTGTAACTGGTAATCAGCCAAGCCTCATTGATAAGTGTTTATTCCACAAAGTTATTAAGATTAAATGAGTGCATAGATATAAGATATTTATAATATAAAACACAGTAAGTGCTCAGGGTTGCTCATGTTCTTTTTGCCTTGGGCAAGTTCCTTCCTTCTGCCAGATCTGTTTTCCACTATTTGTCAATGAGGGTCTTACACCAGGTCATTTCTGGTTCTGTCATGGAGTATGACGCCACCTACAGATCGATGGATGGACCAAGTGACCAGGACTTCCATGCTTCTTCCTCATCTTATTCAACTTCCTAGAGGAGGTTTCATTGCTGGATTGCTCATTAAGTTTCTTGCTTTTATGGGTGTGAATAATTAATTGCCACTATCATTAAGACTCCTAGCAACGAAGTTCTGTCCCACATCTCCTGTGGTGCAGCATGTACTTCCTGGGCAGATGAAGAAATAACAGTGTGTGAGAAATCTGTTAGCAATTAGCACGGCCAACTGGACTTTCTCAGGAGGATACACAGCAATCCCCTCCAAGAACAAGGCTCTGCTCCACCACACCAAAAAGAACCATCTGATGTGCTCAATATTTAATAAATGAGCCGGGGCTCTAATGAGGTGGAGACGTTATACATGGACAGTTTTCTCCCAGGGGATTAGTGGGGCCAGCCTCCTCCTGCGTTCACATCAACCATGCAATTCTGATTTAACCAGAGGCCTTGCCTCCTCCAGCAGGGGGGCGTTCACAGCTCATTTTTCACCTGTCTGGCATTGCCTAACATTTGCTCACTCTTCTAGTTTCAGTTCTAGAGTCTAGGCATGAAAGACGTAGCAGGAACCATTAGCCTCTCCCTGTGGTCATTAACCTCTCTGTGTGAACTTGGTAATTCCCTCCCAGAGGGGAGTTCTCCCTACATGGTGAAAATTTTCGTGTGGGTCAATAAGCACAGGGAAGTTAGGTTATTAAAAAAATCTTCAAAACTCTAGGGGTGATCTTCAGTCTGGGAAAAACACAGGGTCAAGGCTAACCGATGATGTTTTAGAAATTAGAATCTGAAGGACTACAGCCATTCGGATGACATGAGTTAACCTTACCATACATTAGTCACTTGATCTCCTTCCCTATAGGGAATGTCCTGAACTGCAGGGCATGTTATCTGCCACTTCCAATCTGTGTGTAAATCCACTGGAAGGCAGGTAAATATCATGACTCAAGAACATTATACTTTAGAGGAAACTGGGAAGAGGTTATATAATTCCTTTCAATTCATCTTTCTCTTCTTCCATATACTTTCTTTAATTTCCTGCCTTATCCAATTCTCTCTACTGACCTGTCCTTTTTTTCCTTCTACTTTTTTTTTTATACCGGGGATTGATCTCAGAGGTGTTCTACCTCTGAGCTACATCCTCAGCCCTATTTTATTTAATTTATTTTTTATTTTGAAACAGGGCCTCACTAAGTTGCTTAGGGCCTTGCTAAATTGCTGAAGATGGCCTCACACCCATGATCTCTTGTCTTAGCCTCAAAGCTTCAAAGGCTTACAGGTGTATGCCTAGATTTTCTTATACTTTTAACCTTTGACCTAATCATCAAAATCTCAGGATAAGTTTCACTATAGTGGTAGAGATTGCTATTACAATAAATAATGAGCTATTTTATTGAGGATTGTATTAAAAATTGATTCTCTTGTCATCAGGAATAGTGAGTGTGAAAAAGAAGAATATTTTCTAAGCAAGTTTGAAGATCACCTTTCTATGGCTGACGGCTTCTTTCCAACTTTCAATGATTTTATATGAAACACTTCATGCCAGTAATGGGAGTGGTAATTAGAAATATTTATGTGCGTGCTGTTGGGTAGGAGGAGGATGGTTCATGGAGAGTGTAGAGTTTCAGGGGGGCAGTGGAGAGTAAAGGTTGCTGATAAGCCTAGGAATTACTTAAGATAATAAGCCTCTGTTATTAAAAGTTTGGGATTGGAAAGAGAATAATAAAAGAGTAATCAAAAATATGCTAAAGTGAATTTGATGCAAATGAAATGCAGAAAGTGCCCTGGATGTGTTGGAAGAGGATGTCAGATAATTGGAAAGCATACTTTCTGGCCTACGCATGGCCAGTGCCAATCTCTTCAAGAATTCTCTGGAGCCTCTCACTGCAAAACCATTTTAAGCTGAACAGGGACTTTTTTTCTCTTGCTGTCAGAGACTTGTGAAATTCTATTTTGGTGTTTGTTCTACTGGGAAATGGACAAGTTCTGGAGATGAATCAGGAATAAGCCTTGGCAGGCGTTCCACACTCACCCTAAGTTCAGCCAAGTCACCTAATTCCAGAAACTATCTGGCCTGAGAGATGTGGTGGGTTTTGTAGTAGGGAGAAGGCACTTTTGTCTAGCAAAGACCAAATTCAGGGTGTCCAGTTCATTCTGACCTATGACCTTTGCTCTCTGGGTGAGGAGATTCATTCTTCAACACAACTCTGAGAGTTCAGAAGGTAAAATACTGAGCTCCCCCTCCCCCAGCCTGCCAGACGTCTCCCTTTCTCTTTCCTGGTTCTGCCCCATCAGCAATAAGGATGAAGAAAAGCTAGTCAGACTGGCCAGATTTCTAAGCTGTTGTTAGCAGTAGACAGGGCTCAAACTATGTAGTCAAGTGCTGTGTTTCTGTTCTACTGCCTCCCGCCATGACAGTGTTTAGCAAGTTGAACCTGAGACTTCCTGGGGGCATTTCTGTCACTCTCTGTCTCTGCACATATGCCCTTGAGACAAGATCATCCACGTGTCTGGGTAGATGTAAGTGTTCAGCTTCACATATAGGGATAAAATAAGAGGCTTCACTGGGTGCTGGTGCTAAGTCACAAGGCGTGGCCCTGGGTTTTCTAGGGGATGTGGCATCGCAGCACTAGCTCTAGCTGCTGCTGTGCTTACATCTGCCTGATGCTCCTTAGGCTCCTTTCAACTCTCCCAGGGGCTGGTGGGTACAGGTGCTTGGCAAAGCAGGATTGAACATCACCCTCCTATTCTTCCCGTAGGCCTGGCAAAATCACAATACTACTCGTATCACTGAAGGACAGAAATGTTGCCAACTTTTCTCTCTCCAAAAGGATTAAGTTACCCTAATCTGAAACCAGGAAAATTGAAGTCTGATTGGGTTTTAGATATGAAAATACGCTATGCTCATGTTTATCTGGGCAGAGATAATAAGCCAGAATGGTGAAGCTGTGGGACCAGATTTGTGAAGGGAACAACAAAGGGATTTGAGATTCAAAGAAAGGCTTGCTGCACTTACTGGGGTGGTTGCAAAGCAGAAGGAAGGAAAGCCTGGTTTAGGGAGATTTTATGGGCAGAGTAGACTCGTGATCTATTTGTATAAATAAATGAAGAGAGAATTTTTATGAGAGAGAATGTTCTTTTCTGATGACCAAAGGATTTGAGTCCTAAAGCAGAGGCTAGAAGAAGGAAGAGACAAGGCAGGGACACTGGAAAAAGAGATCTGGGTGTCTGAATTGTTCATAAACCAAGATTTCCTTTGCTAAAAGTAAAATGCTGTGGGAACTTTAGTCTTCAGGGTGAAGTTAATATGCAGGGGAGTGGGGATGTTATCCAGAGCAGTGGAGCCACTGGCTGGGGTTTAGGACAGTGAATCCATGAGTGTGGTGCTTGAGAGATAACTTTAGAGTGTAATTTGAACTACACCTACTAAGTGGTAGAACAAATCTTTAATGGGTAGTTTATGGGTTCGAATCTTGACTATGCCAATAAAAAATTATATTGTCTTAGGAAAGTTTCATCCCTTCTCTGGGCATTAGATCCTTGTTGGGAAATGAGGAGCTTGTCACATGACTAAAGACTGTTGTCTCTAGCTTTCTAGACTCCTATAACTTATGTTTAGGAACCATTCTAGGCTGTGTTTTCTTATAAGGATTCTGTGTGTTCACTAAACACTCTATAGACTCTCTGTTTCTATTGTCAGTTCAGCGGCATCCATGCTCCTTTGCAAATACTCAAGAAATGAAATTAAATAAACAGGAATCCAGGCCCAGTGGCACATGCCTATAACCCTAGTACTTGGGAGCCTGGAACAGGAGGATTCTAGGTTGGAGACCAACCTTAGCAACTTAATGAGATCCTCAGCAACTTAACAAGATCCTGTTCTAACATTAAAAAATAAAATGGGCTAGGGGTATAACTCAGAGGTATAATGCCCCTCACTTCAATCACTACTGCTACTACTACTACTACTACTACTACTACTACTATAATAAGCAGGAGACCATTGGCCTGAGGATATCTCTGTACTTGGAGCTTCTTTCTGAGCTGTAATATAACTTAGTACATAAACAAACTGAAAACCTAACTCAGGAGTATAACAAATATAGAGGCTAAGTCAATAATAATCAGCCTACCTTAAACCACTCATAGATGGTCAAATGATCAGACCATGTCCAAATAAGGCCAACCTCAAGCTGCAACCATTCAAGCTATTCTATACATTATTTCCATGTAATGCCCACAAATACTCATTGCCCACATTGCAGAGTGAAGCTCTGAATCTCTTGTATTCTGAGTGCTACCTGACTCATGAACTATTCTTTGTTCAAACAAACTTTGTTAAATTTGTCAAAAGATTTTCTTTTAACACCAGCAGTCACTTGCTCCCCTACTCTGATCTGGTGATTTTGATCTTGTAGAACTATGTCTCACAGATTGTCTTGTCAGCAGGTTTTGTGCTAGATTTGGCTAATGAGAAGTAACTTAATAAGATTTTGGAGCCAAAAGGAAAAGAAATCCACGAGTTTTGGAGGCAGCCGTGGGCAGGTGTGTGGGCATTAAGATGGGAGGCATAGGGCCATGCCAGTGGTTTCTGGAGATTGCCTTGACAATCATTGTCTTTTCTGCTTCAGGCAGTGGAGATTATTAGCAATGATTTCCATTTGACTCTTGTGATTTCAGATTTTCTGAAAACTGACACCAGACTTTCCAACCTCTATGTTGCTGCATACCCTTTATCCCACACCTATGGGCTCATGGGAAGATGATTATGATCATTTAATAGAGAAGAAAAAACTGGGTCCTATGATTTATGGGTGAGTCTGCATGATGTTCTGTATCAAACAGGAATGTATTGCGGTTACACTGCAGGAGTGGCCCTAGAAGAAGTAGAAAGGAGAAACTTACTTATATAGGAACCTGTAAGAGAAAATAAGGGGTATAGACAAATACATAACAGTAGCAAAAACTTTGGCTGAATGATCATGAAAATGGCCATGATCTAAATTAGAGGCTTGGGGACAGAGAGAGCTCTGTGAAAGAGGTATGCAAAGATACCTTTTGAGTAGACATGGAGATAACTGCTACCCATGGCACTGCTCGCTAAAGGGCATCATCTGCAGAGAAGACTCAGTAATCACAGGGACTAGATGACCTATTCTTTGGGTAGCTTTCAGCTTCTTCCCCCAGCCACTCTACAACTTGCTCATGAACAAAGTGGCCATGTCAACAGGAATGGATGTTATTCATGAACTCAACAGCATGGCTCCCTCACTAAGGCTGATCTGGCTTACTGCTGAGTGCCCAGCATGTCAACATGTCAATGGCAGAGACCAAAGCTGAGCTCCCAATATGGCAACAGGCCCCAGGAGGACCAGCCAGCCACCTGGTGGCAAGTTGATTACATTGGAGTCTCTCCATCATTGAGGGGGCAGCAATTTTTCCTTCCTGGAATAGATGCAAACTATGGATATGGGTCTGCATTCCCTGTTAGCAAAGCTTCTGCCAGCACCACCATCTGTAGACTTATTGAATGCATTATTCACTATCACACAAAATATTTTTATTCTGACCAGGGAATTACATTTTATAGCTTAAAAATGTTAGGAAAGGTATCATGAGATTCATGGGTCTTATTGTGTTCTTCATTTACTCAGAAACAAGACAAAAAATGCTCAAAACCAGCAGCCCCTAGATGATACCTTTCATTCCATTGCTAGAATATGTAGGTCTAGAAAACCATTTTTTTATTTCCTTTTCCCTATAATCTGGACTCTGTTAGTGTAGAGGTCTTAGTTTCCAAATAAGAAACCCTTTCACCAGGGGATACCACAGTAGTTCTTATTGGAAAATGAGACAATAATCTGGCTATTTAGGGGTTTATAGTCCCATTGAGCCAAGGGACAAAGAAGGGACTTTCGTTATCCCTGGTGATTGATTGTGATGATAAAAGAGAAAAAGGTTTCCTATTATATAAGGGAGGTAAGTCAAGTACATCTGAAACTTAGGGAGTATACTGATGTGCATCTCATATTCAGTGGTAGAAGTTAGTGGAAGTCCCAATACAAGCACATTCAGGAATAAAGATTTGAGTCATTTCAGCAGATAAATAGTTATGACTACCTTAGATGCTGACTGATTATAAAGAGAACACAGAATGGGTGGTAAGAGAAGGAAGTTTGAAGTCTAATTATAGCCTTGTGACTGTTTACAAAAATGAGGACCATGTTAGTCATGTATTCTTTCTTTCTCACCTTGATATATATAAGTTGGTATCTGATACATACCAACTTGTTCTTTTTATCTTCTCTCTTTTCCTATAGTTTTAAATAAGATGTTTTAGTTGTGATTAATTTTGCAACTTAATTTTTAGTTTACTGGCTATCAAAGAAAATTGTGTGTAAACTAGAAGAGAAATGAACAGTATCCAGAGATGGCTACAGTTCTCAGAGACTTTGAGTCTCCCCTTTTCTAAGGATGCATGAATGAGAAGTTCTATGTTTATATGAGAGGCAGATGCCTCATATTAAGTAGATCTATGAAGTTTTTGCTGATGTTTGTTAGAATAAGTATGTGTTGAAAGGGTCTTATGGATTTAAATTGAGAAAATAGGTAGATTGTACTGGATTATCTATTAGTAAATCAGCATCAACCAGACCATTATACAATCACAGGAAAGAAGGTTGAGAACTGCATTTCCCAGCATCTCTTGCCAGTATAATGCCAGGTTGTAGTCTGCTAGTGAGAAGTACTTTCATGAGATTTGCAGAGGATGAGGGGGAAAGCCATTATTCCCTGGCTACAGATAAGGTAAACCGATACACAGGACAGTAGTAGACATAGGGTTTGGCCAGTGTTTCTGGGCATCCTCCTGGGAATTATCTATATGGTACTGCAGGCAGTTGTTGCTATTGGCAATAACCTCTCCATATTCTCCCAGTTTTGTAAAATATGGCAGCAGCCTTCTTGACCTTCACTCTCTCAGCCTTAATGATAATTGTTTCTCTTCCTCCTTCTCCTCTTTCTCCTTCTCCTCCTCCTCCCCTTCATCCTTTTCACCTCCTTCCCCTTTTCCTTCTCCTTCTTTCTTCTTCTTTTTGCAGTGCTAGGGGTTGAATCTAGGGCTTTGTGCATACTAGGAAAGTATGCTACCACTGACTTATGCCCCCAGTCCCAAACTGTATGTACTTCTAATTCACTTTTGAAATCCCTTCCTATTTATAATAACTTACATGGCTTCTTTTCCTGGCCCAACCCTGGTATATTAAATCTATGATTACTTTCATTCCCTACAAATATCCTGAAACCAAGGATGAGATAGGTAAAATAAGGATATCCTCAGGTTTTACTGAATGAACTATTACTGAAGGGTTTAAAATTAACCACTTATAAATTGGTAAAATTATAAATAGTTGTTTTCATTGCAGTAGTTTCCATTTTGAGAGTGAAGTTTCTCTTGGAGGTCTCAGTTTCATGCTAGATCTTTCAAACCCTTAAATGCATCAGCCACTATAGTTAGAATAAATGAAAAATAAAATCATTACTTACTTATGCTCTCTCTCTCTGCTTCAGTGCTAGGGGTTGAACCCAGGGGCATTCTACCTCCAAATTATATCCCTTGCCCTTTTTAATTTGAAACATAGTCTCTCTAAGTTGTAGAGGGCATTGCTAAGTTGCTGAGAATGGCTTTGATACTGTGATCCTCCTATCTCAGCCTCCCAAATACTGGAATTACAGGCATGCACCACCATGCCCAGCCTTTCTAAACCCTCCCTTTCAACATATACAAATAAACAAAATTCTTGATTTTCTCTATTGGTTGATACAAATTTATTGTAAAACAATTGTTAACATTATTATAATTTTTCTCATTAATATTTTCTTAGTGTACATACAAAGCATGCTTATTTTAAAGTGCAGATCTTTAAACTCTTTGACTCTCAAAAGGTTTCCTCTTTCTAAAATAGTTGAGGTCCACTGTCATTTAGTATAAAATATCAATGGGAGGATTCTTCCATTCTTGAGCTTGGTAGGGAGACAGCATGTTGCTTACAGGCAGAGAGACTGGGTCATGCTGTATTTCTCACTTCTGGCTGACTGTGAAATCTTGGATAAGTCATTTTTCTCTCTTTGGCTCATTGACCTTTTCTGTATAGTAGTAATGAAACTAGTTGTTAGAAGTAGTAATACATGATAAAATATTTTAAAAATCAAATAATGTAAGTGAAAGTGTTATAACATGGTCAGATAGTCTTAGTAAAGTTATGAGCAATTTACACAAACACAATCAGAAGAACATGTATGTCTTCTATTGCCAACCTAAGCTTACTCTCAGCCAACACCATAAATTAAGAAATATCACTGGGGAAAAGATTGTTTGCTTCTTGGTGATTTACCCCTTTCTTCCCAAATGTGAAAAACCCAACAGGTTCATGGGTACAAACAGGGCTAATGGAGATCCGCTGCCACGGGTAAGCACCAGTAAAGGCAGCCAATGTGAGCTGGAGCAAGACCTCTGTGGTTCTGTATGAACTCCTGAAGGATCAGCCAATGGCTAGAGACACAGAGTTCCCTCCTGCAACACCAACTCCTGATACTTTATGTGCTGAGGTCTGTATAATATACTTGTTCATTCATTCATATACTTATGTATTTATTGGGAGCTTGGTAGGTATGGGGACTGTGCTAAGCATGAGGTAGATGTATATAATCCCTACCTCACAGTGTTTGCTGTTTCTGCTCATTTATTTATAAGCCTCACAGTAACTTTATATTGTAGGCATTTTCATTTCTACTTTACAGATAAAGAGATGAGGAAGTCATCCTCATCTATACCTCTCTATTCCACCATAGATGACAGAAATTAACTTGATATTTTACGTACTAACTTTTGATTCAGCAATTATAAATCATTTCAGTGGCTGTATCACATCATAGATTCTCCCAGGCAATTCTTTGCAGAATTATTTCAGTTACTGAATAGGTTTGAAAGTAATTAAAGTGTACTTTAAAAAAAGTATCCCATAATTGGGCTGGGCCTTCTCCCAAGTTATTTTAAATTAGTGAGGTCACTATTAATACAACCAACTATATTAATAAATGCATGAACATTTCCTGTATATCTATCACATCCAACAGGCTCTAAGCTAAAATAAGATTTTAATATTTTATAGATGGAACAGGATTTTCACTCCTAATTACTCATTTGCCAAGTTCTTGTTCCAGGATAAAGAGGGTTTGTGTTATTGTAGTGCTGAGTTGTCAAAAGAGAGGAGGGAAGCAATGATAATGGTAGACTGCTGTGCCACATGTAAGCTAAGAGTTCATGTATATTGCTCCAGATGCTGTCATTTATTTACACTTCATGCATTACCTCATTTACTTCTTACCAACCTCAGTGAGGGATTATTATTCCACTTGTATGAACATGGAAACAATGGCTCAGAAAAGTTAGGACCCTTGGTCAAGGTTAAGGAGTCACGCCTTGTGGCCAGATCTTTTCCTCTATGAAGCTCATGTTCGCTTCACCACCCAATCCTAATTCTAACATCTGCCCACAAAGGAGACGAAATTCCTATAGTCACACCAGAATTTGTGAAAAGCTTCCCTCTGATTCAGGACCACCCCATTTCCATATCTGATCATTACCACAATGAACAGCCCTTTATTTGAGGAGTTTCTGGATTGCGTTAATATCAGTAGCAGAATGTTGGGACTGTCTTGGAGTCTACCTTGAACTACCTGGAGCAATAACAAGTCTTTGGAAAAATCAACTGCATAGATGCCTAGAAACAAAGACTGTGTTGAGGACGTACCGATTGGGGTGAAGAACCACATTCTTTTTTTTTTTTTTTTCAGTACTGAGGATTGAACTCAGGGGCATTCTACCTCTGAGCTACACTCCCAGCCCTATTTTTTATTCTTTATTTTGAAACCGAGTCTCACTAAGTTGCGGAGTGCCTCACTAGGTAGCTGAGGTTGGCCGCGAACCTGGATCCTCCGGTCTCAGCCTCCCAAATGCTGGGATTACAAGCGTGCGCCACCACGCCCAGCAAGAACCACATTCTTAATTTATCACATCCTTCATGGAGTTTACTTCTTTGCAATCTCACAGCCAAAGAAGAGAGGCGGTGGCCTTTTCTTTCCCTGATTTAGTTTAAAGTCTTTCAGAAGACTTTTGGTGGGTCCAATTTGAGTCTTCTTTTGATTCAAGCACTGTATTAGGGCCTGGGAGTAGGGAGGTAGGGGTCCAGGGCACTATTTAGATCCAATATACCTGTAGCTACTGGAGGGGAAATGGATGCTGAGTATTTTCTACAGTGGTCATTCACTGTGAGGGCTAAGAAGAGGAAGCTGTGTGCAGATCTTCTAGCTTCCAAGGACATATCTTTAGGTCAGGGAGAATATAATTAACAAGAAATATCCATCAAGATCACCTCTGCAGGTATAATGAACACATATCATGTGCCTAACCCCAACCTAAGTGAATGCTTTACAGCATTTTACAAAGAGGCAGAGACCAGAACTTTGGTTTTCATCTGAATTCATTCTTTTTTGAATTTATCTCTATCCATTCCTCTGTTTTTTTTCTCTCCAAAGGCTTTCAAATGTTCTTAAATTATTTTTAAAAACTACAATTAAAACAAATCTGTTTATCTCCAAAGCTTGTTGGTTCATTATTGATTCAGAGAATAGTTTTCTGATTTATGTCCTCTGTTTGGGCTCCTTCTGCCCTGCTGGTGGAATTTGAATCTAATCTTTGTGATCAATTATAATTAATTAGGCTGTATTCTTTCGCAGTAATGGTGACTATAGAACGTTTATGACGATCTGTGTGTGTGTTTCTCTCACTCTAAGCTGTAAGTAGAGATCTGTTTGCTAGATTGCTGTTAATTAATCGTTTAGTTTGTCAAAACAACACAATGGGCTTAAAAATGCATTTTGATAGTGCTGTTGCTGACTGCTACTTGTGAATCTCTGCTGGTACCAAGAAAAAAATGATGAGAAAGATAAGGTTTTCTTACAAAGATGCTGATGCTGGTGTGTAAATCTATATCACTTGCTGGGAATTTGTGTACACATGAGTATCAATGATAACTCATGAGAATAAATGTACCATCTGTAATTTATTTCAGATGGATGCAAACTGGCAAGTTGAAGATGGTGGTTCCTCAAAGCCTTGAATAATATCCATAGATAATACAAGCACTTCATTTTAATCAATAGTGTCAATCTTTTCCCTGATCAAACTCATAAACATAGCTCTAAAGAAGATCTCAATATATTTCATTTTATGTATTTATTCCAGTCACACTTTGCTCTGGGAGTGGAGGTGCAAGAAACAGCCCTTGTACTGGCAGCAGTGAGCAGAGGTGAGGAGGAAGCTCTGGGCTTGTGCACACCTCAAGTTGGATTACTGGATAAGAGAGTAATGGCTTTAAGTGGATTTCTTCCCCAGCTCTGTAAAAGAAGCAAAAAATGGCTGCTTCTGAGTATCAAGTGTCCCTGTGTAAGCAGGTGGTCTCTGGGCCCCAGAGACGAGTTCTCATAGGTTGCTTTCAAATAGGCATGCAGCTCTGGGCAGCCTGGGCAGCCTGAAACTGATGATGAGCACAGCTCTTGTCATTTGATGGTGGGTCACAAGGCATGAAAAGCTACTGGGTAGGGGAAGAGATTGTGTTCCTTAGCCTGTTTTTGACTCAACTTGATCAATTAATTTTTTTTAACTGTAGAACAGATATGTTCTTGAGAGGATTTCAGTATATATTAGAGCCTGATATTTGAAGAATCAAATATACCCACTCCTACCTCATTCCAAGATCATCTGATATTGTTCAATAACCCTGTAACCATGCAAGGTAAAGGTTGTTTCATTTTTTGCTTATATGTATTATTTAGTTTCATTTTAAACTAGTTGAATATTTCAGTCTTAGCTTTACCTCTAGCAGCATAATGAAAAACATGATCTCTAGTGCCAGGAATTTCATTCACTACTGAGCAAGTGAAGAGTAGGTTGGTTAAGAGCCTGGGTGCCTAGGCCAAGTCGTTTTGGTATAAATCAAATTCCCTTGGCTTTGAAACTTGTTTGAATAACTTTGGGCAGAGTCATTAGCTCTCTGTGCTTATTTTCTGTTACTTTAAAATAAATTTGCATAGTAATACGTACTTTCTGTATTGTTCTTAACATTTAAAACAGTGTATGTAGAAGTCTGAGATGAGTTTTTAGTATGTAGTTAGTGCTACACGTGTCAGCTAGAGAAGCAAAGTATCAAGGTGATTAAAAGTGAAGCAAAATGGACTAAGTCAATATGCATGTGAACCCCAAACCCACAGGGGGGTTGGCTTGTTGGTAAATTATCAGGAAATACTTCACTTCTATTTAGTGCCCAGCTTGGGAGTGGTGGTGCTCCTTGTCACCTTTGGTATGGCAGGGTTGAATTCTCACTCATTTTCTCTCTGACGGGAAGCCCTTGGGGGCTGGAATATCTGTCTGTCTCACAGACCTCTCATGGTAGATGAGGCAGCCATGTTGGAGGTGGGACATGGTTGCTGGGGTGGGGGGATTCCCTGGGGTGTGACCTGGGACAGTGTTTCTGGGGCATGCTGCTGCAGCTTCAAGTTCCTTTCTCATTCCTCTGCTACCATGAGCTGACACAAGCTCTTAACCCTTTCTCTCTGATTTCCGCCATCATGCCCTAAGAACCTGGAGCACTGGTTCCTGCTTGACCGTGGCATTTTGACTATATACCTATATCTCTAGACATGTAAACAAATAAATCTTCCTTCCTCTAAGTTGTGGCCTTCTAATATTTTGGATCACAGTGATGAAAAATCTGACTAAAACACTGATGATGCAGGAGCTTAGGGCCTTTTAGGGTCCAAGAGAAACCCATAAGGAAAAATTTAGTTCTGGGACTGACTTGTTTTCTAGGATTCTTCATTTCATTCTAGTTTTGGGGCTTTGTATTTTCTTTTTGTGCCAGTTCAGATTTGTGCTTGAAAATGCATTTCTGTATATTTTTATCTAGTGTTTTAGTTGCTTCTTTCAGGAGTATTATTCATGTATTTAATTTGCAATATTGCCAGAACAGATGTCTTTCATCCTTTCTCCTTTTTATACCCTCTCTTCCCTTCTTCTCTCTTTTCTTCTCCTTCCTTCTTTCCCCTTTCTCTTTCCTTTTTGTTCCCCCATTCCTTCCTTTCTTAGTTTGCTTATAATAGTTCAGCAAAAGCAGCCTTATCCTAGAAAGATTAGGTATAAAGAATAAAAGCCTTCTTATAAGTTATGGGGTTCAGTTATCCTAGCACCAATTTTTTTTTCAGATTTTTAAAAATGCATTGAATTATGTGTAAATAATGACTTAACTCCTTTTAGCAAAGTATGGTGCTTTATTCATTATTACATCTACAGTGAACTGGAGAATTATCATAAGCTAATACACAAAAACTTTCCTTCTGGGTGTTTATCAAATAAATCACATTTGCAGGAATAAGAACTGTATAAGTTAACCCTGTCTTCATCTTTAAGCCTTTTGGCTGTGTTCAGTTGCATTCCTGTGGACCAAGCTTTCATCTGTCTAATCTTTGAATATTCCAAAGTTTCATAGGCAATTCTGAATCCTGTTTCCTTAGGATTATTACAAAGCTGCTATTTAAAAGTCTTAACCTGTTTTATTCTCAAATCTCTAAAATGACTCCTACCTGAGGAAATTTCTTCTGTCGTCTGAGGATTAGCGATGATCATGATGGTTAGTCTAGTCTAGACTGCAATTATTAAATTATAATTTTTGCAGCCCTGTGTTATAGGTTTCTCTTAGAAAGACTATCTTGGTAGAATTAAGATTTTATTATCCAAAAAAAAAAAAAATGGGCCGATCTGACTTTCAGAAGGCATTTGGATAAATTTAGCCTGGAGCTAGCCCATAACGTTCACATGTCATTCATTCACCAAACACTTTTGAAACATCCACTGTGTGTCAGAGACTGCTTCTTTGTAGCAGAGATTGGAAATATAATTATGAATAATACAGATTCTCTGACCTTAAGGAGTTATTGTTTTAACAGGAGTGGCATGTAGGGCTCGGTAATACTCTCTGTTCTAAGAGAGATCTCCTTTCCCTCCTCCATCAGCACCAAATTCTGGAGGCATGTTTGGCTTAATGAATATGCAATATTTATAAAGTTGTGATCCCCAGTAGTGCAGCTCTGGTCCCAGAGTAGTTCTGCATTTTAAAAATTAAGATCTAGACATTCACTGTGATATTTATTCATCATCTCTCTTAAACATTAAGAACAGTTCTTGGCAACCTCCATTAGCATATTGTGTTCTATCTGATTTTTTCCTCCTCGCACTAGGATTTCTTATGCTTTTGAACTCCAAGCTCTCTCTATATCCCTTTTTACCATCCTACCTTGTTTGTTCAATCCCTTCTCTCCTCTTTTTCGTGCATATAACCACCCTGGTAATTATAATTATTCCCTTGATTGCTTTTCTTGTCAAAACCCTCCTAAGCAGCTTTGACTCTTTTCATAGAGAACCCAGGAAAAAAGAAAGATGAAGAAATTGTCTGCTTGTAGAAATAATAGAGTTATGGACTTTAAGTTTCTTTTTGTTTCCAGAGCAAATTTACTATTTTTCTAAAGTATGTCTTATGCCATCAAAATGCACCTTAATTCTTGTCCCTGGTCATTTGAGTCATGTAGCAGATCAAATTCAGCATTCTGTTCACATATTGGATATTGGATAGGGCAGGCTCCAAATGGCTAAGTTTTACTATGTAAGATGTACTTTACAATACATGGTCATAGCCTCTAATTGCTCATATTTTTGGTAGTGGTGGGATATAGACTTAAAGCCAACCTTTTCTGTACTGAATTACAACAAGATTCCATATTTAAATATTTTCTTCAGTCTATACCTGAGGTTTCACTTTACCTTTGTCATTGTTGTTGTTTTAACCTCTCAACATATGCAGAGATCATATTGTTTCTAGGTTCTATGGTAATTAGTCACAGCCTCTGTCAGCC
>PVLC010035123.1:0-16514 GCA_004027655.1 Graphiurus murinus | reverse complement strand
CATCAGCAGGGGTGGGCTCTACTCCATCTAGGCAAGGGAAGTGGGCAGAGGAGTCTTTTGGGGTCTACTGGGGACCAAGCTCAGAATTGTCTTTTGTTGATTGGATTTCAGTGCATACTCCAAAGCTCATGTTCTGGGAACCTGATGCCTGCTGCACAGCTGTCTCAAGTGGGAAGGGGGCCTAGTGGGAGCTGCTTGGGTCATGGGGACATCCCCCCCTGAATGGACCAGTGCCATTATGTCCACAGCGGATTTGTTATCTCAGGAGTGGGCTCCTTATTAAAGGACAGATTCAGTTCCTCCTGCTCACCCTCTGCCACGGGATGCCCCCGCTATATTGCGATGCAGTAATAAATCCTCTGCCAAATGCCAGCTCCTGCTTCCCATCTTGGACCCCCCAGGCTCCAGACTGTAAGCAGTACATCCCAGCGCATTATCAATTACCCAGTGTGTGGCATTCTATTGTATAGCACAAGATGGATCAAGACGCTCGACATATTTTAGCTCTGAGTGTGGGTTCTGTGATGGCTTCTACCCATGGGAATCAGAGCTTCAAGGAGCATCTCCTGGACCCCCAGCTCGGGGCAGGGACTAACTTTCCCCAGAATCCCTCCTTGGCTGGCTCTCAGCATCTTCTTGCGTCTCTCCCCCAGTCTGGCTTCCAGCCGCCTGGTTCTGCAGAGCCATTGGTGTGCTTCTCTCAGGCATGTAGGCTGAGGACCAGAGAAGGAGGATTTCACTGCCTGCAGCCTTGGCACAGGCCTCCCGGGGGGTGGGTAGGAGCTCGGCTCTCTCAGTGTTGGCTCCCACTCAGTCAGTATCAGATGTGATTTGCACCAGGTCCTCTGTGGAAGCCTCCAACCTCCCTCCCAGCCTCTTCCCACAGTGTCTGTGTGGGTCAACTCAGGCGGCCTAGCAAAGTACCCCAGACTGCGTGGCTTGAATAGCAGAAATTGGCTTTCTCATGGGTTTGGTGGCTGGAAGTCCAAGAACAGGGTGTGAGCAGGTTTGGTTTCTCCCGAGCTCTGTCTCCTAGCTCACAATTGTCCGTCCTCACACCATGTCCACACACGGTCCTTCTCTGTATACACATCCCTCTGTGTGTCAAAATTTTCTCTTCTTAAAAGTGACACCAGCCAGATTGGATTAGGGCCCATCACTCGGTTACCTCTTTTTTTTTTTTTGCGTTACTGGGGATTAAACCCAGGGGCATTCTATCTCTGAGCTATACCCCAGCCCTATTTTATTTTTATTTTGAAACAGGGTCTCGCTAAGTTGATGAAAGTCTCACTACTTGCTGAGGCTGTCCTTGAACTTGCGATCCTCCTGTCTCAGCCTCCCAAGTCCTGGGACTACAGGTGTATGCCACCATGCCAGACTTCTTAATTACCTCTTTAAAGGCTTCATCTCCAAACACAGTCACACTCTGAGGTATTAATAGAAGACTTTAATAGAAGAGTTTCAGGGGACACAGTTTCAGTCCAGTACCGTCTCTGGGGACTTCATGCCTGTAGGATTGGTTGATCAAAAGTGCCGTGGCTCAATGCATCACCAGTGCAAGGGAAATGGGCTTTCAAAGAGGGGACAGTGTCTCAGCTAAAAGGAGTACACCTCTGTTGAGTAATTTCAGACATAAGCCCAAGAGGCTCACAGTGATGTTTTGGAACAGGTTGCATGTACATCCGTCAGATGGCAAAGTGGCCCTGCCCCAGCACCTCCCGCCCTCACACAGTGTGGCAGGAAGAGCTTCAGTTTGTGCAGGAAGAGCTGAAATTTGTGCTGCGCACAGAGACTGCCCCTTCCTCCCTGTTATCTTAGGGGTTTCTGACTTCTCAGGTGCTTCGCCAACTCCCAGAGGCAAAGCATGGTTCCTATAGATGAGTCCCTTTGATAACCTCAGCTATTTTTTTTTATTATTCATGCATTGTAAGCATACATCATTGTTACATAGAAATTGATAATGACATATGTGCCCACATTTCTCATTTGTCCCCTTCCCCAAATTCCCACCCTGCTCCCTCGCCCTCCCTCCCTCTCAAGTTCAGTTTAGTGAGTAACCTTGGTGTACATTAGGGTGCCCCCACCATCCATCCCCTTTGGTTAAATCAACTTCTTTGCTTTCGAGGGTCTCTCCTTTTCCATCTAGAGACTCTCTTATGCCCCATCTTCTCCCTAGCATCCACATATTAGGGAGAACATATGCTACTTTACTCTTTGTGACTGGCTAATCTCACTTAACATAATGTTTTCCAGTTGCATCCATTTCCCTGCAAATAACATGATTTTGTTCTTTATGGCTGAGTAAAATTCCATTGTGTACATATCCCATAGTTTTATAATCCGTTCATCTGTCGATGGACATCTTGGCTCCTTCCATAGTTTGGCTATTGTGAATTGTGCAGCTATAAACATAGATACACATGCGTTGGTCTGATAGTTTGGTTTCCATTCTTTTGGGTAGATACCCAGAAGTGGTATTGCTGGATCATATGGTAGGTTCACTCCTATTCGTCTGAGGATCCTCCATACTGTTTTCCAAAGTGGTTGCACTAGTTTGCAATCCCACCTATTTTTTTCTTTTAAGTCTCCAAACTGCAGACAAAGAAGCCATCTCCAATACCTCTGCTTGCAGCAAAGCAGGGAAACCAATGCCTCCTGCTGCTGTTGGTGCTCTTGGGTGCTGGATCACTTTGCGATCCAGCTCTGCTTAGGCTCAGCGAGGCCAGAAAGGAAGGGCCTCCCTTTGCACAGGGAGCCCACACCTGGAAACGAGTCCTGGAAGAGGTTACTGGGGGCACAGTGTGTAAGGGTAGACAACCCGGTGCCCAAATGAAAGATGTTGTAGCTCCTCCTCTTCCTCCTCCTCCTCCTTCTCTTAAAATAAACTATATACAGTTATCTCTTGGTATCTGTGGGGGATTTGTTTTGGGGTTCCCGAAGATACCAGATTCCACAGTATCTTGGATTGGATGCTCCAGTCCCTTACATAAGATGGTGGAGTGTTTGCATAAAACCTGTGCACATCTTCCTGTCTGCTTTAAATCATCTGTAGCTGACTTAATGACTCACACCATGCAAATGCTATGTAAATAGTTGTTATACTGCATTTTTAGGGAATGATAACAAGAAAAGAAGTGTGAATATATTCAGTACCAGTGCAATTAAACATGTGTTTGAACCACAAATGGTTGGAGGTGTGCAGAGGAATCCAGGGGTACAGAAGGCTGGCTGCACTAAAATTGACTGACCTTTCCCTACTGTCCCCCTCCCCAGCCCCCAGCCACCATGAACCTCTTACAGCCCCCAGTCCCACCTTCTACACTGGGGTTAAGAGAACGGACACGAGGTGGGCAAGGCACAGGGCTGGGGGTGCAGGGAGACTTGGATCTTTTCTTGGGCAACACTTTGCAATTTTCACTCCGTGGCTTACTTGAAAAGTCTCAGGGGTAATTCCACCTCTGGCAGATTTATAAATTCACAAGTTCTCCAAGTGCCCGCAACTGAAAAACCTTCTAAATGACAACTCTGGAGCTAAAGGACCTAGGAAGCTTTCTAGTGTGAAGCATAATTTGTGCAGGAGCAGAGCATGGCCCAGAGCATTTCTAGGAGAGCTTTAAAGGAGGTGAAAGAAAGACCTGTGTTCTTTTCTTCCCCCCTCTCCAGTCCTCTGTGGTGGGAAATGATTTGCATATGATTTTTTTTCACGTTTATGAATTTTTGAGCTGACAGACTCTTGGTTTTTATCACCCTGGGTTCACTTTACATGAGCTGACATGTTGAAAGGAGAGTGCTCCTTCTTCTTCGTTTCTGCAGGAGAATTTAGTTATTCAGTGAATTCTGGCATGGACCCTGGGCTGAAGCTCCTTTCACGGGGTCTGTCTTCTTGAGGGGGAAGGGATAGGGTGGGATTTGAACCCAGGATTGCAAAACAAAGCATCTTTCTTTTCAACTGAGGAGTTTTAATGAAGTGATTTCCTAGGGAAATGGTGAAGAACCCTTTGATATAAGCTGATTTAGAACTATTCTTTCTTATTTGCTAATGGTAAATAGTAGATTAGGCATTAGCCAAATTCAAAGGAAGAACCATATTTCTTAGTGGCTTTGATCTGACCAACTTAAAAACTCATAAAAGAGTCAAAATCAAGTAGGGCGTGGTGGCGCAAGCTTGTAATCCCAGCATTCAGGAGGCTGAGACCGGAGGATCCGGGTTCGAGGCCAGCCTCAGCTACCTAGTGAGACACTCCGCAACTTAGTGAGACCCTGTTTCAAAATAAAGAATAAAAAATAGGGCTGGGTAGAATGCCCCTGGGTTCAATCCCCAGTACCCCCCCCCAATATAAAAGAGTCAAAATCAAAAAGCAAAAATAGTTCCTGAATGATCAATAAAGGAATTATTAAAATAAAGCCTGGCTGGGAGTAACAGCACATGTTTGTAATTCCAATACTTGGGAGGCTGAGAGAGAAGGATCATAGGTTCAAAACCAGTCTCAGCAACTTAGCAAGACTCTCAGCAACCTAGTAAGACCTTATTTCCAAATAAGAAATAAAATTGGGCTGGAGGTATAGCTTGGAGGTAGAATGCCTCTGGTTCCAATCTTCGGTACCAAAAAATAAAAATAAAAGAAAAGAAAACCTATCTTCTGAAGTGGAGATGGCTTCCAATCAGGGAATTCTTTAATTCATTCATATCAATTGAATGCAGAGTCCAGGAAGAGATAACTAAAAAGGTGGGCTGTAAGACATCAATCAGACTGTTGAGGGGAAGCTTATTCATGGTGCTGGCGGAAGTGAAGATTCCCTTGTGGGAGAGTAACTCAGTCTGGTCACAAAGAGTGTGGAGACCAGAGGTTGTAATAGAACTTGTCTTCTTAGCCAAACAAAAGATATGTGTCACACAAGCACAGGTTAGGAGGACCTATTTGTTACAAGTGTGTTTCTAGACTTGTGCTGGTTAAAACAACTAGAGGTTCAGGTACAGGTGGGTGTATCTGTCTGTCTGCCTCTCTTTCCATCTTTACCTCTACTCTACTCTATTATAGTGGTTAAATCCATAAAGTTATAAAATTGTGACATTGGGTTGCATCCTGTCACCACTTCTTTTTTTTTTGGTACTGGGGATTGAACCCAGGGGCATTCTACCTCTGAGCTACACCCCCAGTCCTATTTTTTATTCTTTGTTTTGAAACAGGGTCTCACTAAGTTGCAGAGGGCCTCACTAAGTAGCTGAGGCTGGCAGCAAACCCAGATCCTCCTGTCTCAGCCTCCTAAGTACTGGGATTACCAGCGTGTGCCACCACGCCCGGCTTGTCCTCACCTCTTACAATCCCAGTGACCTTCAGCAAGCCATTTCATCTCTGGAGTCCCAGTGCTGTGATCTGTGAGTCGGGGACGTTGACAGCGGTGCCTGCTGCGTGGAGTTGGCTTGAGAAGATGCCATGGCCAGGTGGTGAGAGCCCTGGCCCTGGGCAGTGCCAGTGTGTGTGATGTCTTCATTATCAGCAATGACACGAATGCTGCCGGCAAGTGATGCTTCTTGTCCCTGTTCGAGCATGAACAGCCAACATTTCTGAAGAGAAGAGGAGCCCAAGAAAGTGATACTTTAAGAAGGTTGATCCCAGAGTGAGCTGATGTGGGATGATTGCATGGACAACGTGTTGCTGTAGAAGGTGCAGGCCATGCCTTCAAGCCCTTACAGATGGGTTGTGGGTATAAATCACAGAAACTTAAAAACATAACACAAATCAGGTGTAGCGGTGCATACCTGCAATCCTAGTACTTGGGAGGCTGAAATGGAAGGATCACAGGTTGGAGGCCAGCCTGGGCAGCTTTGCAAAGCCCTGTTTTAAAAAAAAGTGGGGCATGGTGGTGCATACTTGTAATCCCAGTACTTGGGAGACTGAGATGAAGAGGATCACAGGTTTGTGGCCAGCTTTAGCAACTTAGTGAGACCCTGTAAAAAGAAAAGAAGGAAAAGTAAAAAGAAATAGGGTTGGAGGTGTAACTCAGAGGTAGACCACCCTTTGAATCCAGTCTTCAGCACCAAAAATGGAAAGAAAGAAAGAAACAAAAATAGAGCTTGGTGTATAGCTCAGTGGTAGAATTCCCCTGAATTCAATCCCCAGTGCCACAGAAACAAAACCAAACTATCAACACAAGATGTTAAATAAGTTCTAGGTGAGTGACGGACATGGGGACTCCCTGTGAAGGCTGAGGGTGGAGAGAGAAACAAAGGCAGCAAGAGAAGAGGAGTAAAAGACCATTTGGGGCATGGTTTTAGCTGAAGAGAATGCCATTTATTTCCATTTAAGGTGGAGCACTTGGAAAAGCCCATGCAGAATAAACTAAACCTGTAGTACAAGCCTGCTTCCTCCCAGCACAATACTATACTTCTTGAAAAATTATGATCTGCCTTCTCTTTGCTACACCCATCTAGTCCAGAAATAACCCGCCCTACCAAAAGCCTGCTAACAGCCAGCCAGAGCTAGTGGAGAGGTGTGCATCCTCCTGATGCTTGAAGGTAGAAATCTGAGTGACCCGAGTGACCCGACATCCTGTGTGGGTGTGAGAATGGAGAGAAGGTAGGTGAGTTTTATTCTTTGCACTTTGAAAGAGGTGGTAAAATATGTCTGAATAGGTGTGTGTGGGTTTTCACAAATAAAGGTAGCAGGGTTTGGTGACTACAATGTTACATTCTGGGTGAGAGAATAAAAACAATAAAAGGAAAAAAACCCATGTAAATATGTCAGAGAAGACAGGGCATGCTTGTGAATGCCATTTCACCGTGGGGAGGCCCGTTGGTCTCCTCCACAGGCCAGGATCTTACAGGGCTTCACCAGTGTAGGTGCGTGCTTACACTGCCTGAGGAACCCTATGGAGCTAACTATACATCATTTTTACACAAGTCACAAGCATATGTTGCTTGTGTACATGTATATATGCATGGTTAATTAATTAATTAATCCTTTTGGGCACTGGGGATTAAACCCAGGGGCATTCGACCTCTGAGCCCTTTTCATTTTTTATTTGAAACAAGGTCTTGGTAGGTTGCTGGAAGTCACATTAAGTTGCTTAGGCTGGCCTTGAACCTGCTATCCTCCTGTCGCAGCTTCCCAAGTATTGGGATTACAGATGTGAACCCTCATGCCCCCGCACTAGTGGACATTTCTGATCTTAACCTCAACCTCTCCTGTTGCTAGAGAAAAATCTCTTTCTGCCCAATGCTAATTCTAATTTTAAAATTTGAATCCTTCTTCACCTTTCACCCTTCCTCTTCTTCTCTCTTCCTTCTCTCCCTCTCATTCATTTTCTCCTCCTGCTCCATCCTCTTCTTCCTATTTCTCACATCAAAGGTGTTCCCCTAACCACAAAGAATTCCCTACCTCCCCCCATCACGTGTTTGCCTCCCTCTTGGGGATCTGCTCTTCAGCATTTCAATCTCGATACGTGTTATGGTTTGAATTGTGTCTCTCCCAAATCTGCATACTGAAGTCCTAATTCCTTCTTCATCAGAATTGGTCCTTATTGGAAATAGAGTTATTTAAGACGTAATCAGTTGAGGACAAACCAAGAAGGGAGACGGGCTACCCTGAAATGGATGGTGTCTTTATAAAAAGACAAATTTGAACACAGACATGCACACAGGGAAAGTACTACATCAGTCGGAAGGCAGAGCTCAAAGTGATCAAGGTGCAAGCCAACACATGACAACAATCGCCAGCAAATTACCAGGAACCAGGAGCAAGTTATGAGACACACCCTTCCTCTCAGCTCTCAGAAGTAGCCAACCCTGTGGGCACCTCGATTTCAGACTTCTATACTTCACAACGAACACATTTTTTTTTTTGGTGTGTAAGCAACCCAGATTGTGGGTACTTTTATTTTAGGGCAGTCCTAGAAAACGAATATACTACATTATTAAGTGTTCTTTATACCCAACAAGAACAACTCAGAGGAGGAAAGGGTTATGTGGCTCCTGGTTTCAAAGGCTCAGTCCAGGGTGGGCCAACTCCAAGTGTGAAACATCATAGCGTCATGGTGGCAGGCCGTGGTGGAGGACAGCTGTTCAGCTCATGCTGCCTGGGAGGGGAGGGAGAGGAGAGATAGATAGATAGATAGATAGATAGATAGATAGATAGATAGATAGAGGAGAAGGAGGAGGAGGAAAGGAGGAAGAGGATGAGAGGGAGGAGGAGAAGGAGGAGGAGGAAGAGAAGGAGGAGGAGAAGGAAGAGAAGGAGAGGAGGAAAGGAGGAGGAAGAGAAGGAGGAGGAGAGGAAGGAAGAAGAGGAAGAAGAGGAGAAGGAGGAGGAGGAGGAGGAGGAGGAGGAGGAAGAGGAGAAGGAGGAGGAGGAGAAGGAGGAAGGGGCCGGGGACAGATAGAGTCTCAAGCTTCTTCAGCTATTCCCCATTTCTAAACTTTGCTGCATGGGGGATCAGATTTCAACACATGAGATTTGGGGGATGGGGGAACATTTCTGAACCAAATCCTAACGCAGCCCATTCCTAACTTCCACTGAAATCTCCTCCTGACATTGGACATGACCACTAGGAGATTCAGGTGTTGGCTGAGACCTGGGTAATAGGAGCGCTTGCCATGGCTGCCTTCAGAGCGTGGGCTGCTCACCAAGAAAGCCAGCGGGCCACTCCAGGCCCCTACTTTTTCCATTCAAGAGACGAGTTAGCTTGAAGTCATGCACATGGCATCCTGTTTTCTATTCTGCAATGTTTAGATGTAAAAGACGGTGACAAATACTTTAGATAGGCCTTTCCAGTTAAACACTGTTCCCGTTACTATGACTCTCTTTTCCCTGGGGGCTTCTTTTTGCAGTCTTCAGCATTATGAGTTGGTGAGCCTTAGTTTGAAGAAGGAGGATGTAGTATTGGAAGGGAGGGGAAGGGAATTCAGACTTAACAATAGACATTGGTGAGCCGCGATAAAAATAGATACACCCGAAAGTTCACTAGATGAGCCCTCCTGAGACGGGATGTAAAATCCAATTCTGCCATGACTTGATTGTGTGGATTATCCACTACTTCATCTCTCTGAGAGTATGTAGCTTCATCTATAAAAAGTATAGAATGGGTGTAAAGACTCCTATAATTTCCGAATGTCATAATTTTATATTCTATTCTGTGGTCTTAGGCAGAATAAAATATTATGGAGGGAACATGAATAAGAATTCTAGTTGGGGCATAGTGAGTACATTGTAAAATTTTCAAACTTCTACAAACATTCCATACAGGCAGGGATGTTGTGATATTCTTCATATAGATATGATGAATATATATATATAATATATATATTCATCATGTGTATGATGAATATATATATAATATATATATTCATCATGTGTATGTACATGTATATTTTCCTCATATATGTGAAATACACGTGTGTGTGTGTGTGTGTGTGTGTGTGTGTATGTGTGTACTATACATATAATACTCTGTCTGGTTAAGATAGGATTTAAAGTAGGATTTCTTCCATCATCCACCTTCCTAATGATTTCATAGCTTTTATGCAGAGCACTAGGTGGCGATGTTGTGTTTTTAAAAGCTAATTTACTTTTGGAAGAGATAAATGATGGGTGAGGTAACTACTTAAAAATTAAAATTACATTTCCAATGTTTGCTTATCTTAGAATCAAATTCCACAGAATTTTCTCATTATTTAAAATGTGACAAGAAACCTTAATTCTTAAATTCTGAGGCATTAGATTTTGTTGTTGTTCTTCAAGGTAATAATTCCAATATCTAAGTAAAATCAAACAAAATATACCCTATGGTATAAAAAGAACTTGAATTTATCCTCTAAAAGGAATTTACAATTCACCTGGAAAATATTTAGATAATTTTTAAAAAATCATCTCCAAAGGAAAGTGCTTAATCCAGCATTAACTAACCTACTGCAAATATAAAATATTTTGTTGAAAAAAATTGCATCTATGTTGAACTTTGTTTCTTGTCATCAGTCCTTAAACAATACAGACAATAAATATTTATATTAGGTATTATTAGTAATCTAGAAGTGATTTAAATTATATGAAGATATATGCAGGTTCCATGCAAATACCACAGACTTTTTTTTGTTTTTTTTGTGGTCCTGGGGATGGAACCCAGTGGCATTCTACCTCTGAGCTATACCCACAGCCCTATTTTTAATTCCTTATTTTGAAACAGGGTCTCACTAAGTTGCAGAGGGCCTCACTAAGTAACTGAGGCTGGCTGTGAACCCAGATCCTCCAGTCTCAGCCTCCCATGTACAGGGATTATAGGTATGCCCCACCACTCCCAGCTACCATAGACTTTTAAATAAAGATCTTGAGCATCACAGATTTTGGTATCTGAGGGGTTCCTAGGAACAATTCTGCATGGATAACAAGGAGTAGCTGTCTGTATACTTGTTTTCAAAGAGAAAAGAAGAAAGACCCCTCTAAAAAGCCAAGGTCATTATAATCCTATACTTGGGGGGAAGAACAACATTAATTGAGATAACTCAGGCAGAGCGACATCTTTCTTCTCCCCAAAGTGTATGTTTGAAATGATGGAAACTCGAGGGAACCGGGGCCGGAATTGGGGAAGTGTTAAATGAGAAATGTGTGCATGTATGCCTTTACCGGCTTGCACAATTAAAAAAAAAAAGAGAGAGAGAGAGAAATAATGGAAACTCGAATTTAGAAGTAGCTTTTTGCAGAGTGTGACAAAAACGCAGGGAGAGACGGATCATCTTGAGTGCATCTGGAATGTGCAGATGAGTTCCTGTGTTATGAGGCTGGAGGACAATGCTACTGAGCCGAGAAATCTATAGTGAGAAAGATAACAAAGATGGCGGCCAGCGGTGCTCCAGGAAACCCTTCCAAGTAAAGGGTGTGTTGACCACCCAGCCCATGGTAGACGGGAGGTCCCAACGGCATTCCTGGGCAGAGCTGCTGGGGACCTTCCAGATCTTCCCCTGCTCACCCAGGGGAGTTGTGATGATGCCCAGAAACACTTTTGATTGCCACGATTAGCAGAATGGCTACTATTGACATCTGTTGGGTACAGTACAGGCCAGGGATGCTGCTTAGTATCCAACAATCTCTAACCACCAAAAACTACTTGGTTCACAATGTCACTAGAGCTGAGGGTGTGATACTCTGGGTCCCCCCGATTAGGAGTTCAGAGACCTGACGGACAGGTCAAGACTAGGGTGATAACAGAATATCTGGCCCTCACATAAGACTCAGAATGCCCTATAATGAAGAGAGGCAGTTTTTCACTCTTTTTTTTTTTTTTTTTTGTATCATTGTGTCCACAGAAAAGCAAGCTACACAGGAGCTATTTTAGAAGACTTCTATTATGTTTTTAAGAAAATTACACAAACGAAACATTGTGAGCTACTAATGTTATGTGATTACTTGAACATAATGTAAGCTGTCATTCCAAATGAGCCTGTTAGAAGTAATCAGTGTTTTATTGGCATATAAAGCAAGACAGAAGTGCTCTTTAGAACTGATAGTCAATGGCAGATGCACAGATGATGCCCAGCTTACAGTGGTCTGACTTAGGATTTTTAAATTTTTTTTTTGACTTTATGAGACCGTGCAAGCATACCCAGGCAACCCTTCTGCTTTTCACTTTCAGTTCGGTACTCAGTCAGTTACATGTGATACGTAGTGCTTTGCTATAAAGCAGGCTTTGTGCATGCCATGGCTTGCATCTTGAATCTCCCTCGAAGGGCCATGCGTTGCAGGTTTGGTCCCAAGCCTGTAGCACTCCTTGGGGAGGTGGAATATTTAGGAATATTAGTAGAAGGAAAATTCGTAGAAGGAATTTAGATCACTGGGTGTGGGCCCTTGAAGGGGACGTTGGGAGCTTGATCTATCATACACTCTCTGCCTTGATGTACTGTGCCACCAACTGCAGCCAACTGACTATGGGCAGATGCCTCTGTAATCATGAGCCAAAACACACCTTTCTTTCTTTTTTTTTTTTTGCGGTACTGGGGATTGAACTCAGGGACATTCTACCTCAGAGCTATACCCCCAGTCCTATTTTTTATTCTTTATTTTGAAACAGGGTCTCACTAAGTTGCGGAGTACCTCACTAGGTAGCTGAGGCTGGCCGCGAACCCGGATCCTCCGGTCTCAGCCTCCCGAATGCTGGGATTACAAGCGTGCGCCACCACGCCTGGCTGCTACCTTTCTACTTTTTAAGTTGATTTTCTTAGGTTTTTCTCATAGCAACAGAAAGCAGACTCACACCATATTAGATGATTTTGCCCAGCTGTAAACTAATATAAGTGTTCTGTGCACATTTAAGATAGGTTGAGCTAAGCTGTTACATTCAGTAGGTTAGGGGTATTAAATGGATTCCTGACTTATGGTATTTTCAGCTTACAGTGAACTTCCTGGTTCATGACCCCATTGTAAGTGGAAGATCATCTGTACTACGTAGCAGGCACTGGAGACATGCCTGTGGGTATCTAGTTGTCCCAACTGCCTTCATAGTGTCAATAGTGTTAGGACAAAGATAGCTATGAAACCAATGGTTACCTGAATCAATGTCAAACCGGTTTGGGGAAAGTTATCTTGCTGTTCACATTTCTGTTATGTAAGTGATATCAATGTCCCTTAATATTCGGATGACAGGGTGGCCTTGCCTATAATGTCCTGAAGTGTGAGGCAGGCTCCTTACCTTTGTTGATGTACAGAATCAATGAAAAAATTCGAACGGCGGTGTCTTGAAGGTGGATCAAATTCTGAGTTGGGGCCAGTGGGTCATGAGCTGAGATCACAAGCACCAGCCAAGATGGGCACCGAGGCAAAAAAACTTCAGTAATGGATAAACACACAGGAGGTGGAAGAGGGCAGAAACCCTGTCCACTCAGTCTGTCTTCCTGTGACTTCCACGGACAAAGCAGAGCTGGAAGGGAGAACCTTAGTGCCCTGGGCTTAGATGATCAAAAACTCTTAACAAGTGCCTAAAAAAATGTCTAACATGGGATGAATTTCCCAAACCACCATCCCAGTTTGTGGCTTCACTAAGGCCCCGGTACTGGGGCTGGCCACAATATTACTAAGACTCCAGAACAGTCTGTCTAAGATTGTCTAGATTTCCTGGTGGGGTGGGTGGTGGAATATGGGGTCTTAGCAGGTTGGGAGAAACAGGCAGTTGGGAGACACAAGTTCAAGGTCCATGGAAGGGAGTGAGGAATAGAGAGGCCAGAGGACTGTTGACCTCCCTCCCAGGGGGGCTGACATAAAAATGTATTCCCCAATAATGGATTTCTCTACCATTATAATTCATCTTCATTCTTGTTCCAATATTTAAAGCTTTCTTCTTCTTTGGTAAGCCAGGCCATATACTCTTTTTTAAAAATTATTTTTATTTTTGGCAGGGGAGGGGGATATTAATTGTCCAGGGGTATTAAGAACGGGCTTCCTCATGAGCAGGGGTACCATAGTGTGCAATTATAGGCGGCATCATGCACAACGTATCTGTGGGAGTGATACCCCTGCAGGTGTCCAGTGTCCAGTGCATGCAACACCGCATGTGCTGTTCACAGAGGCCTTCTGATGGTGCTTAGGGAAATCAGTGATCTGCTGGACGATCCACAGGGATCAGCAGACAGCTGTTTCAGCAAAGTTTCCTTCCACCAAGATGAGAAGAATGCATGAGTCTGCCTTTGGGTGGTGAGCTTACCCAAGTGGATGATTGGTCGGTGGCATGCTTTGCCTTGATTTCTTTCTCTTCCCAGGAAGCTGGAGGCCATGCTCTCTCTCTGTGCTGGTTCCTCCCTAGGATCTGTTTGTTTGCTTTGCTTCTAACATCTGCCCACGTTGCTCTGACCCCTTTCTGTCCCACCATCTACCCTGTACACCCCTTACCTTGTTTTCCTGGGAAGGGGATATGCTTGTCTTTCCGTCTGCTCTGCCTACATCATTTTTTTTTTTTATTTTAAATAACTCCAAGTCTTTGCTTCTCTCCTTTGGAAGTCAACAAACGGAATCATAACTGTGTCTTGTTCTTTGTATTCTTTTTTTATAATGCAATGTCTATGACTAATGGGACAAATAATCAGGGGACTAAGAAAAAGAGAAAGAAAATAACAAAACAAATATACCTGGAGTCATTCATTCATGACTGCATTCATGGGTGTGTCACTTGATTCTCCAACTCTCAGTGTGAGGTCCAGAAGGGTAGAGGTCATGTAGATTATTCTCTGTGGTTAATTAGATTCCAACACAAAATGGGCACTGGGTAAATAACTGTCAGTTAATAAGTGGAACTTTTCATTTTTGTGGACATTGTTTCGCCAGTTAGAATTGTGTTCAGTAGCATTCTTACAGAATCATTATGGCGTATTAGTTAACCATACAGGAGACTGTTTTTCTCATGGTCAATCTAGAGGCAGAGGACCTAGGATGGAGCAGTTCTATTTTCCTGCTCTGCTCTTCTTTGCTTGTGGCTTCTGAGATCACAGTCGCAAAATGTTTGCACCACCTCCAAGCACACAATGAATCTTTATGATGAACCAGATGGACCTGTGTCTTTTTATTGGGGAAATTATAGCTTTCCTAGGCGCTCCACTAATATAGCATTGAGCAAACTGCATCACCCCTTGCAGCAAGGAAGCTAAATTCAGGTTTATTTTAATCTAAGCATATCATCTCACTTGAGTGTTCTTTGTGTCTGCTACAGTTGGAGGGGCTTCTTGGCAGGCTCATGGTGTATTTCTATTTTGTTTCCTATTTTCAAATTAATATTAAACAAAACAATTGGTGTTCTAAAAGACTAAAAAGAATTTTATAAACATTTTTCCTAACATTATATTTTTGAGAAGCTCTTTGGATAAGACCTATAAAGCTCCTTTCATTAACAGGAGAAAATCTGGAAACATGTTTGACAGTGTTTTTTTTTTTTTTTTAAACCGAAAACCTTTATGGCAAGGGCACTCATGAGCCAAATCCAAACACATCTCATCAGTAATTTAGTACATAGATTATGCAAGGATTCAAAGGCGATCTCTTTAAAGAACATTCAGTTAGTATACTGCTATTCATCTGCATCGAAGATATATTTTTCAAATATTCAACACATGGTGTTGTTCAAATGTTTTACTCTATACCTACTAGGTTCCCAGGAGTTTGCATAAACATGAATGCCTTAGTCCCACAATCCCGAAGATGTGCTGCCGGGGCTGGAGCTGGGGCATCTACACAGTCGGAGAGGTGCAGAGGTTCAGGGAGCTCACGTGCCAGTGGCAAGAGGCAGAGATTATCAGGTCTGCAGGCTGATCAATAATGCTTAAAGAAAAGACAAGAGTGATAGAGGAGAAAGCATTGGGAGTGAAGGGAGCCCTTAGACTGGTTGTCCCTGAAGTCTCCACAAGGGTCAGGGAAGAGGAAGGAGCCATCCCTGGAAGAGACCGGCAGGGGCTCAGGTTAGAGAGAAGCCAGGACCAAGCCCTAGCGCAGGAGGAGCTGAATGTTTGGGCCCAGGGAGCAGCCAGCTGACTGAGTGTCCTAGTGGAGAGAAGTCTTGGGGAGCAGATGTCACAGGAATTCAGGGTAGGTGAAGGAGCTTAGAGTTTGTCCCAAACGAAATTAGTGGCTGCTGGAGTGTCCAGCCAGATTTGTGGTTTAAAATCTCTTTCTCTCTCTCTCTCTAGCCAGATGCACTAGTTATCCTAGCACTTGGGAGGCTGAGACAGGAGGATGATAGGTTTCAGACCAGCCTCAGCAACTTAGCGAGATTCTCAGCAACCTAGTGAGACCCTGTTTCAAAAACAAAGCAAAACAGCTGGGCGTGGTGGCGCACGCTTGTAATCCCAGCATTTGGGAGGCCGAGACCGGAGGATCCGGGTTCACAGCCAGCCTCAGATACATAGTGAGGCACTCTGCAACTTAGTGAGACTCGGTTTCAAAATAAAGAATAAAAAATAGGGCTGGGGTGTAGCTTGGAGGTAGAATGCCCCTGAGTTCAATCCCCAGTGCTGCAAAAAACAAACAAAAAAAAAACCAAAAACCAAAAAACAACAACAACAACAACAAAAAACCAAATAAAATAAAATAATTAAAAAAGGGCTGGGGGTATAGCTCGCAGGTAGAATAACCCTGGGTTCAACCCCTTAGTACCACAAAATAAATAAAATATAAGTAAGCAGATAAATGAATAAATAAAACCTCTCTCTGGTGAATAGCTGGATGTGTCAGGTGGAGGGCCAAGGGTGGATCGGCGCTGGAGCTGCTGTGCAGTGGGAGTGAGGTACAGAGACCTGGATGATGGAAATGCTGTGGAGTCTTGGTAAGAGGCACCATTTGGGGTCTCTCTGGGAGGTCGAGCCAATAAGATTTGGTGGAGCAAGGGAAGAGAATGAAGGAGAACTTGTAGGTGGGGGATAAGGGACCACATTGTAACTTGCCTTAGTCTGCTGAGACTACAATAACAAAAGACCACAGTGTGGGGGCTTAAACCACAGAAATTCACTCTCCTCCTCTTCCTTCTCCTCCTCCTCCTCCTCCTCCTCCTCC
>PVLC010035122.1:0-16524 GCA_004027655.1 Graphiurus murinus | reverse complement strand
CAGTTCTGCGGCTCCGCAGCCTCCGCTCCCTGCACTCGGGACGCGCGGGCAGCAGCCGCGGTCGAGGGGCGGGCGGGCGGCGGTTTAAAATGGAAATGCGCGCCGGGGCGGGGCGGACGGGCGGGGGCCGACGTGCAGCGACCGCGGGCCGCGCGCCCAGCCCGGCCGGCAGAATCCCGGGAGCGCGGCGGCGGCGGCGGCGGCGGCGAGCGCGGCGGGCGGCCGGGCCCAAGCGCCGGGGTGGAATCCCGCCGCGCGGACCGGAGCCTCCGGGGCTGCAGCCAGGCCTGCTCCATTAAACCTGCACCCACTCCAGGGCTTAGTCTGCACAATCAAAATGAGGGTCACACCTGCTGCAGGTTTAATCTGAGGCACCTCTGCGAACAGCGCAGCTTTGAAGAAGATGCAACTCAAACGACTTAAGGAACAAGTTTCTTCCGGTACCTGTTACCTTCCGACTTTACCCAGGAACAGGTGCACTCCGGGTTAGACAAGAGGAGGCCAGGACGCAGCTCCCCGGGTGATGGGCCACAGTCTGTCTGATTTTGGATCATTTCCCCCAATATATGGGAAAAGTTTTTATAGATATAAGTCCTTGCTATTTGTGACAATAGGCAGGAGGTGGCCTGGTCACAGGCAGCCCAGTTTTTCCACCTGTTAAGATGAGGACAGATAAGAGCGTTCAAACTTTGAACACTCTTAGGACTAAACTGGTTTCAGACATTCTGTGTAAGCACTAAACAGTCACCATATATATACCTAAGGTTGAATGCCACTCCCACCAGATTCCCACCCTTGCTACCTCCTGGCTCCAACAGAAACTGCTCTTGGATATTGTCTGACGCAGCACAGCATTGACCAACATCAGTTATTTGTCGTGCTATCCTGAACAGAGATGTAGAGCTTCAGAGTTTCATGTTTAAAAACTCTAGAAAGAGAGCCGGGCATGGTGGCGCACGCTTGTAATCCCAGCATTTGGGAGGCTGAGACCGGAGGATCCGGATTCACGGCCAGCCTCAGCTACCTAGTGAGGCACTCAGCAACTTAGTGAGACTCGGTTTCAAAATAAAGAATAAAAAAAAAAATAGGGCTGGGGGTATAGCTTGAAGGTAGAATGCCCCTGAGTTCAATCCCCAGTGCTGCAAAAATAAATAAATAAATAAATAAATAAATAAATAAACAAACAAACAAAAATTTTAAAATTCCAGAAAGAAATGCGATAAATATGACCTCCACACACTGGATGCGTGCAGGGCCTGGAGGAAGCTTTTAGGCAGACGCTGGTGGCAGGAGACCCAGGGGCTACAGACATAGCCAAGGGCTGGGTTTCCCTACTTTAGTCCTTAACAAATACTTTGGGGTATGTAGTGTGTCAATGGCAGGTAAGGCCAGAGCCTAGGAAATCTCATATTTAAGGAAGTAAGTCAGAGAGACAGCTAGGTGATGCAGTCTAGGAAATCTGGATTTTCCCCTCAGAGTGGAGTTTCCAAATTTAACAAGATACATCAGAGAGACAGCTAGGTGATTCATATGATTGATTGATTGATTGGGCGATATATGAATATATGAGCATGGCCAATGGCCTCCACCACCACCCCATGATTTCCAGCATCCCAGGGTCAAGGGCTTGGTCCACCTGGTCCCTCGGGGCTCCACACTGAAAGGGGGGAGCCATCTTGCCTTTTCCATTTCAATAAAGCAGCCCTCTTTGATAAGACTCAGAACAGTAGGAGCCGGAGTGGAAGCATCTATTGGAACACTTCTAGAGCCCACCGACTAGGGAGACAGAGACTCGGGGAGGTGGGCACCTCAGCCCAAGCTGCACAGCTCCTCGATGAGGGACCCTGGGGCCTGGGGGTCACAGCACGTGTGCCCAGTCCTGAGCTAATGTCGTTTCTTCTCTCTTGACAACGAAAAGCAGAACAAATGTGTGAATATTACAAAACTTTTGACACTACTCAGAAGTAAATGGTAAAGTTGGGCGTGGTGGCACACGCTTGTGATCCCAGTACCTGGGAGGCTGAGACAGGAGGATTGCAGGTTCGTGGCCAGCCTCTGCTACTTAGTGAGGCCCTCTGCAGCTTAGTGAGACCCTGTTTCAAAGTGAAGAATAAAATTAGGGCTGGGGGTGTAGCTCAGAGGTACAATGTCCCCGGTACCACACATACACACACACACACACACACACACACACACACACACACACACACAAAAGTAAATGATACTCTGACATTAGCAGAAGGCCTTCTTGGCTAATTTTCACTTATTTATTGGCTTTTCTACGGGTTCACTTAGTCATCAGTCAAATATGTACTGAGTACTTCTGCAGTGCTACACACTGACATGGCAGCGTTTCTGTCCTCAACAAATTAACAATTTTATGAAAAGTGCTAGTGCTAAATGATTTTTACCATAAAAAAAGTGAGATAGAGCATAGGTGACAACCCAGAGGATGCAGTGTCCCCCATGCTGTCCATGGAGTGAATAAACTCCAGGAAGATACAGCTGCATCTGTACAGAGGCCAAAGCCACCCAGGTGTGTGAGCTAAGAAACTGAGGCTTGGCACCAAGGGGAGACGGTTGCTAGGGGCAACGGTGGGACCAGAACCCAAGGATCCTAACTTAGCTGGGGGCCCAGGCTCGCTGTCCGAGAGCTGGGCAAGTGTCAAAGCTGGAGCCAAACTTTAATATGAAAGTAGCTGACCCATAATTAAGGAATGGAAATAGTTTGCTTGCTACCTTAGGCATTCGTAGAACCCAAGGTGGAAAAAGAGTGAATAAAAGAAGGTTCCTTTAGAGGTCAAATAGTGGGCGGGTAGCTTCACCCCACTGCTGTACCTTTGTCCGGAATCCACCCCGGGTTTTGTGCTGTGCCATACTAGGATGCAGGCTGCAGAGCAGAAGAATCCATTTCACCCACCTTGGGCAGCACCCAATCTTCCAGGAGCCCCACCCTTGGCCTGGGCACTCCAGATCTTCCAGCACCCTCCCCCGGAGGCAGTACTGATGTTCCACACCACCTACAAGGCTTCCAGGGCAGGCCTGACTGTCTGGGCTGAAAAGCCCCAGGCAGAGAGGGGCCTCTCCCCGCTGCCTGGCGACATGGACTCTCCCAAGTGTGGAAGGTGGAGCTCCAGAGCCCATCACTAGGAAATCTAGATTCCCTTCCACAAAGCCAGACCTGCCTCCCTGCAAAGATATATGTCATCGTGCTTTATTCTCCTGCAGCTCCTTAAACTGACCCCACCGGACCAACGCTGCTTGAATGTTTCCATGCCAGGAAGAACATCACCATTTTGGATTGACGAGGACAACAACAACAACAAAAAGGCGTGTAGTTGATCTCGCTGCTACACCCAAACCAGAGCCGCCAGGCAGAGCCTCTGCTAGGCAGGGACTCCTGCCCCCATCCCTCCCCAGGCAGCTGAGCCCCGGCCCCCCGCGTCTACCAGACCCCGGGACCACCCTGCACCACTCTGCCCTGGACCATTTCTAGCTGCCTGTGTGTAAATGAAACATCCTCATGAGAACACTGTTTTGCAAGCGCTGGCAAGGAGAGCTGCTGAGCCTCATCTGGAGGACGCCTCCAAGAGTCAGCAGCAGGACCATCCGCTCCACAAGCTGACTTCCTAAATAACATCGCTTGACAGCTAGTAATCATGTTTGCTTCTGCTGGCAACAGACACAAGCCAGCCAGCCATCCTGCCCCAGGCCCCACACGCCCACCCCAGGGCCGGCCAAGGACCCCTCCCAGGGGTCTTTAAAGGCTGTTTTCTGGTAGCTAGCTGACAGGTCCACAGAAGAAGCAAAACAAAAGACAGCCCACTAACGCTTCTAAATTTCTTCTTTCAACTCAAGTCAGGTCATTACGGTGGAGAAGGCTTCTGATCTAACTTATGATGCTCCGTTTCTGCAGAGGGACACCTCTGGGCAGGTGTCCCCTCCCTGGGACAGTGCTGTTGAACTCCTTGGGGACCCCCAATCCTCTCATTTTATAAGATGAAGGTTAAAAGTAGAATTGTAAAAGACAGGAGGAGTCGAGAAAGGACAAGTATGCCCTGTCCTTTGAGTAGGGGACTGTCTGAGCCAGCAGGGAAAGACCACAGGAGGTCCTCTGAGCACCCCCCTCCTCCCAAGGACCAGCTACAAAAGCAACCCTGCCACCAGGGCGACAGAGATGTCACCCACGTGGGAATGTAACCAGGCAGGTGGCATGCCTGTCCTCCATGCACTTTTCAGTGGTCTCTGGAGGCTCCTCAATGTCACCTCAAGGACACCACTACCACATTTTAGACATTAGGGAGTGAGGAGAACGGGTCAGGGGTTATCCATCAGAACCTCTTTAGCTTGACCTTAGAAGAAAGGATGCCTTCGATCGGCTTGCTGTCAGAGCATCCCCGACCTAGGAGAGGTGGTTATCGGGGAGCCCTTGTGGGTGGAAAGGGTGGAGGAGAAGTGGGGGATCGCCCATGGTATCTGAGTTCAGCTCAGTGTCCTGCCAACAAAGAGCTCCTCTGAGCAGCCCTTCCCAGGGATTCCTGGATGGCAAGGTAAACACCGCAGGATGCTGACCATCTGCAAACACACCTGGGCAGTGCGGTGGGCGGGGCTCTCCCACTTCACCTGCAGAGGATTTTACCTTCCAGGTGAAGTGAAGCGTGCAGGGAAGGAACATCAACCCTCAGGGTCGGTGGACTTCAGTGTTTCAGCAAGAGGCCCACTGCGGTTACCATCTGCTATGGTCTGGCAGGTATATGGAGGTGGCATGCACTGGCCACGCCCAGCCCAGAGCTCGGTGCAGGGGGGAGGGGGAGCTAGTGGGGGACTGACAAGTGTTCTCAACAGCCAATGCCAGGAGAGTAGGGTCAGGCATAGTAAGAAAGAGGCAGGCGAGAACAAAGATCATTTAAAGCTAAAGCAGTAAAATAAAGGGGGCTTCCGAAGGAAGCAGGTCTGTGACTTTCACCCAGGGCAGGTGTCTCTCCCTCAGACTGCTGGCATGCCATGCCAGCTGGGTAGTTCTGGGTTGTGGGGCATCCTGTGATGCGGAGCTGCATCCCTGGTCCTCACCCGCTAGACCCCAATAGCCAGGTGTGGTGGCGCACGCTTGTCATCCTAGTTCTTGGAAGGCTGAGACCGCAGGACCCGGGTTTGTGGCCAGGCTCAGCTATTTAGTGAAGCCCTCTGCAACTCAGTGAGACCCTGTTTCAAAAAAAATAAAGAATAAAAATAGGGCTGGGGTGTAGCTCAGAGGTAGAATGCCTGGGCAGAGAACTCCTGCTCCAAAGGGACCGGGGAGACCCAGGGAAGTGGAAATGGAGTGACGTTTTCCAGCCTCCCACTTTACTATGTTTTTAATTCAGCCATTCCCTCCCACCTCGGCACAGACTAGTGAAAAGCTCCACAAGGCGTCTCTATAAAAAGAGAAGCAGCTACTCCCAGGAACTGTTCCCAAAATAGGAAGAAGGGCAAGAGTTCGAGACGAGGACACCTGTAGCCCTGCTCCTGTGGCAGACAAGTCATTGATTAAAATTGCTTTAAATGAATATCATAGGATTAAAATGCTAGAGGGTTAAAAAAAAAAAAAAAGCCTACATCTCAGCAATGTTACGCTACTCTTAATTAAAAAATATCTTAAGCAAGGTGTGTGAAGGCTCCGACCCTCGAGACGCTGGTAGGAAGGGAAGAGCTCGCAGGGCCATCTCTACAAAGCACCAAGACCCTGAGACCTCGCCACCCATCACCTCCGTCTCCCGCAGAGACCACAAGAGGAACCCATGTGACCGCAGAGGAGACTGCTGCTTGCCATGAGCGAGGAACAGGGAGGGGTTCTGGCCCGTCTTCTTGGGGACCGTGAGTCAAGGGACACACCTACCCCAATCTGAAGCTTCATAGCCACACCCAGTGGGAAGTTCTGGCTTCGTAATACCGGTTAATTGTCCACTATGTGTAAGAGTCTCCCCAACACAGGACAATGTCAGATTTCCTGGTGGGTTTTCTTGCTGTCAGGCAGAGAGGGCTTAAGATATTACAATCAGATCTACTATGCAGCAGAGGATGGGGGAGCATGCCTGCAATCAAAATATTTTGGAGGCTGAGACAGGAGGAGCATAGGTTCGAGGCCAGCCTCAGCAACTTAGCAAGAGCCTGATTCAAAATATATATTTTTTTAAAAATGGCTGAGGATGTAGCTTAGAAATAGACTGTCCCTGAGTTCAAGCCCAGGGGTTATGAAGATGAAATACACTTTTTTCTCCAAATGTAGAGAGCAAAACATCGAAGATACCTGTTCAGAGCCCCCCGCCCTCTACCCTCCAGGTGCTCAGCAGAGGGACACAGGTGGCTCTTCCTATGCCTCTGTCAGCCGTGCCATGGGTCACTGCGAGGTGTGCCCCAGGCTCAGAGGACAAGCAGCTCAGGGCAGCTGGTGGCGGCAGCCACCTCCAGGGGTGAACACATGTGCACTTGAGTTCTCGGAAAAGAACCGAGCCCCAAGACCATGTCTGACACCCTAACAGAGAAGGAAACGCCTGCAGTTTCCCACCCATTGCAGCTACCTGGGGGGATGGGGTAAGAACACCGGGGCCCATGAGGAGCCCAGACCACCCCTGGGTGCGCCACCTTGCCAAGTCACCAGGCTGCACTACCTCTGCTTCCTTCCAAAGCTCTCACCAACTCCAGAACCTTCCGCCGAGGAAGAGACCAAGACAGGGGGTGATAAACTCACGGTGATGGGCACTGGACCTACAGCACCCCAAATCTTTACAGATCCCCCCCTGCCAGCGCTGCACCCCTCCCACAGGAGTGTCAGCGAACTCGGAGACCTTGCTGGCTGTGTGCCAAGATGAAACTTCCCGAATATGGAAGAGGAGGTTCACAGCTCCTAAGCCCCCAGCTCTCGCACTGTCGGAGAATCAGAGGCAGCTTGAAAAGGCACTCCACCCCAGGAAGGCCTGGCACGGCCTGAGACATGGCTACCTGGCGTGAAAGCGGGGCTCAAGTGCTGCCCTTCCTGGTCCTTTGACTCCTGGACAGTCCTCAAACGCCCCCCCCCCCAAAAAAAAGGTGACAGGGCGGGGGGAGGTAGGTGGGGATTCTCTTGGTCCACATGCCTCCTCCCAGGGCTACAGGAGTGACTTAGCCAGCACTAGCACTGCCTTCAGCCTTGGCCTCACCCCTCACCGGCCTCCACCCACAGCCTCCCTCCTTCCCTGGCTGCCCTTTCTTTCCCCAATGTGTCCTGTGATGCTGGGCGGCTCCTTTCCATCTGGGCCCTTCAGATCCACCTCCTGGCTCTCCAGTCTCGGTTCAGTAAAGGCCAAGGGACACCTCAGTCCCCTCCAGTCGCTGCTCCCCTGCCCCTGGTTCCTCCAAGACCCTATCTGGGCATGCTCCAAGGGAGGTCCCTCCAAACCCAGCCGCTGGACCAGAGTCCCTCAAACATGGGTCTGGGACCGGCACGTCAGCCCACGCCTGCACTGCATCTTGGGAGATCCCAGGGCATGTGGAGGAGCACTGAGTGTGTGTCACCAAGCCCCACGGCGATGCCAATACAACCAGAGACCAGCTCCAGCTCCGGCATTCCACGAGCTCTTTCTGCAGCCCTGGCCACCTCCTCTCCTACCCCAAACATTGTTAAGCTGCATCATCCCCTCCTATGACAACCTCAGGTCAGGTATCCAACACTGGCAGATGAATCACAATCACCAAAGAAGGCAGATCAATCACAATCATCTCCTCCCCTTCAGGATCAATTAGGTCCTGGTTAGTGAGACAAGAGCCCTCCTCCAGCCCCTACCTACCTCCTCCCGTGCAGGTGTGAGCTTCCTGAAGCGCCCGCTCCCTGCTCTCTAGCCCATCCTCCATCCCCCACTGGGACAGTTTCCTGAGTGCCCCACACCTGGTGCAGCCCACTCAGGAAACTGTCCTTACTCCTGCACCCAGAGTTTCAGGAGACAGTTCCACTCAGACCCCGCAGTGACTCCCCACCACCCAGGGAGCCAAGGGCCCATTCCTGGGGACCGGGGTGGAGTTCAGTAGTGGAGGGAGGCCCTGGACCCCTCCCCAGTGCGGAAGGGAGGGAGGGAGGGAGGGAGGAAGGAAGGCAGGCAGGCAGGCAGGCGGGCACTCTTTAAATGGTGTCAAGGCCTGGTGCCCCCCTCCCCAACCCTCCACTACACACGGTGGGTAAGGGGCTAGCTCCCAGGCCAGAACCACGCAGACCCCACATGACCTCAGAAATTGACTTTGAGTCTGCATCGGGTTTTCACTTCTGCAATAAGAAAACGATAATGGAGCAGTCACAACTGTCAAAGGTGCTGACCTCCATGAAGCATTTGCCCCGGCGCTTAAGGCAAATGTGCGCCTGTGGCACCCCCAGACGCCCGTCGGAACACCTCGGCCTCCTCCGTTCTAGCTCCTACTAGCCACACAGCACCCAGGCTCCACAGCGTCCTGCTGGGCCCCTCGGGGTGGAGCCAGATCCTGCACACCACTGAAGCCCGGGCACAGGAGTCCTCGCCTGGTGTCCTCCCTGCTGGCCTTGTCACCTTCCCCGAACACGTGGACACCCTCCTCAGCATGACACCCTAACCTGGCACTTCCTGCTGATGCACTGCCTCCCCCCAGCGGACCTCTAAGCCCGCAGCCCGGACCCCTGTCCTGCCGCATAAATGCTACTGAACGGCAGGCCTCAACAGTCCAGGTACCGGGTTCGAGACCGATTCTGGACGGCTGCAGTCCTGCCCCATCCACATCACAAATAACAAGGTCACAGACCTGCAAGACACCCCCTTCCCCCCCGGGGGGCCTGTTTACACCCCTCCACCACAGCGCCCTCACCACCGCCCGAGAGTTTATCCACGAAGTCTCCAGCGGTTAGGGAAAGACAGAGATAGAGGTGAGTCATTTCTTCCCCTGACCACAAAAATCCTCAGCTGCAGCTGATCTTGGGTGGCCGCCCTGAGAAAGCCCCTCCCTGGTGGAAAACCAGGCAGCACGCTTGGCGATGCGCTGGGGGGAGGGGGCCTTCCCTGGGCATGGCTGCAGGGGAGAGCCAGGGAACTTGCTTCATCTCAGGGAAGGGGGTGCTGGCCCAGGAGCGGGGTCCAGAGCCTCCAAAAAGCCCTGGATGGGGCAGTTCTCCTGCCCGTCCCACTGGCAGGAGCCGTTCCAGGCCCCAGAGGGAAAGGAGGTGGGGACTGATTCACCGGAGAGTCCCCAGCATTCCACGGCCAGAGGTGTCTGGTTGGTCACCAAGATTTGGCGTTCCGAGGCTCGTGTGTGTGTGTGTGTGTGTGTGTGTGTGTGTGTGTGCGTGCGCGCGCGTGCGCTCCTGCCAGCCCAGCCGGGAACTGGCCGGAAACAGGGAGAGCACGTGGCCATGTGCCGTACGTAGTACTCGGGGCATGCTTTAGGTTGATCTGTTTCAAATGAGATGAAAAGGTATTTCTGATCTTATTAAGACTCTCAAGGCCAGAAATACCCAGCTGTGTGGCTAGTCGCAGAACGCCCCATCTCTGCCGGGCAGAGTCGCTGCCTTCTAGAGGTGTTGCCGGGCAGCAGGTGCCCAGGTTCCAAGGAGCCTTTCTGTGGCCCAGGTCTCCCCTCCCTGGGGCTCCAGCTGCCCTTCCCGAGGCCAGAGAGGGAGGTACACTCGGGCATTTCAGGGATTTTAACTCAGTGAACCCTCTTCATTCCCAAGGTGCCCCTTGGGGGGAGGGGGTACTACTATTATCCCCACGTCGTAAATACACGAAGGAGGTGACACGTCCCAGTGGTGCCCAGGTCTCAGGACAAACAGTGAAGCTGGACTGGAGCCTGGCCGCCTCCTGGCCCTCATCCCCTTCTCAGATCCACAGGAGGCGCAGCCTTTATCCCCAGGTGTGAGGGATCCTGCCCCATACCTCCCCCTGGGGAGGCCCCTTGGTGGACACCAAAAGCAGGCTGCAGGGGAGGTCAGGCTGGGAGAGAGAACAATGCAGGAGCTTTGCAAAAGAGAGTAAGGTAGATCACCCCACCCCTGTGCAAAACCCAAAGCCGTTCAAGTCCCTGGCATAGGAACTTGCATATAATTACCTGCACATGACCCAGGCTCCTTCTGTGCGTGCTAAGTCCTCTCTAGGTTACTTATGATACCCAATAAGATATGCGTGCAATGTAAGTAGTTATCAGACAACATTATTTTGAGAAAATAACAAGACAAAGCATCTGTACAGGTTTGGTATGGATGCGATTTTTATCCAAATGTTTTTGATCTGCAGTTGATCAAATCCTTGCATGCAGAACTCTCAAATGGGATCGGGCTGGGATTCGTGCTACTTCTGCAAGTAGGGGCAAGGGATGAGAGAACAAGAGAAGAGGAGGAAGAGGAAGGAAGACAGGAGGAGGGAGAGATGCAATATGGTAGAAGAGCTTCCAGGGCAAGTAGGCTGAAATGGTGATTAAAAAGGGGAAAAAAACACCAGCCAGGCATGCATGGGGGCGCACGCCTATAATCCCAGTACTTGGGTGGCTGAGACAGGAGGATCACAGGTTCGAAGCTAGCCTCAGCAATGTAGCAAGACCCTCGGCAACTTAGGGAAGACTTTGATTCAAATGAAAAACTAAAAGGGCTGAGGGGGTATGCCCCTGGGTTCAAGCCCCAGTACCAAAACAAAAAAAAAAAGGGGGGGGGTATAGGGGGGATATGAAAAACCAAAGCAGAAGGCCCAGCACTGAAATGCTGGCGGCGAGAGTCCCAGGTTAACCTGGGTAAAGCAAGCTCCCACTTCACGGGAATCCCAAAGGACAAGGGTCCAGTCCTGAGGTAAGGCCTGTCCCCCCAAATCCCTTTCTCAGAACCCCCATGCTCCCAGAGCAGCTGAGCGAGCCCCCAGCTCCTGCCTCTACCTGGGCTCCTGGACAGCCCGACAGTGGCCCGAGCGCCCAGCCCATTGCCCAGTGTGTCTTGGGACCGTCCACCCCTGCCCTCCACGGGACATCTGCCTCCATGCTTCCTCCCACGCTCCCAACCTGGGCCAGAGACGGCAGCGGGAAAGACTTTCAATTGTAGACTTCCATTCCCTAAAGCGGAAACACTCACTTATAAAGCCATAAATTCTTACCATCAGAGGCATTCCGGCTATAATTACATCCGCACAAAGGCCTGGGCACAGGAGAAGCCACTTATTTCTCCGAAGACACCCAGGTCTTCTGTGGTTCTGTCAACACAGGCCCTGCCGGGGTGACACAGGCACAGGACCCCGTCCCTTCTGGTAACGGCAGACATACTGCTAATAAGAAGAGGTGTGCACAAATGCAATAAAAAAAAAAAAAATGTGCTTTGCAGAGGCAAAAAGGAAAAACTCCCATAAAGATTTAATTGGACACCAAAGTCTTAATGACCTCAACTACCGAGAAAAATATTTTAACGCCCTAAGCATTAGAAAACATCCCTGCATTCGTTTAGGCTGGGAGCTTCCACACAGAAATGCATTCTCTCAAGGTACCAGCAGGGTTGATTTCTTCCAGGGCTTGAAGACCTTCTGCCTGTGGCTGTCATGGCCCATGTCATACGTGTGTGTGTGTGTGTGTGTGGGTGTGTGTGTGTCGCCTCCACAGAAGGACCCCAGTCTTTTTTTTTTTTTTTTTTTTTTTTTTTTGCAGTACTGGGGATTGAACCCAAGGGCATTCTACCTCCGAGCTATACCCCCAGCCCTATTTTTTATTCTTTATTTTGAAACAGGGTCTCACTAAGTTGCAGAGTGCCTCACTAGGTAGCTGAGGCTGGCCTCAAACCCGGATCCTCCAGTCTCAGCCTCCCAAATGCTGGGATTACAAGCGTGCGCCACCACACCGGCTAGGCTAGGACCCCAGTCTTACTGGCTTAGATTCCACCCTAATCACAGCCCGCCACTGTCACCTCTTTAAACGATCTCTCCAGAGACACACTGAGGAACTGGGACTTTGGATGCCACCGTGTGAATTCTGGGAAGAAACTCAGCCCAGAGCATTATCCAAAACGCCAGCCAGGAAAACACTTAAAGCACCCGGAGCATTCATTCTGTAATAGTCACCTCTGGATTCACAAAAGCCTCTTCTCAGTAAAGACTCAAAGAAATGGCAGAAGCAAGGTCCTGCAGTGCATAGCTGGGCACCCAGGCACCTGGCACCCACAATCACATAATCGGGGTCACCACCTGGGGGTGGGCACGAACCTCCCAGCTCAGAGGATGAAGTCTGGCCTCCTCCAATTAGAAAAAACAAAGTCACCCAAGCTGGATCTCACTGTCATGAGAAAATGAACTGTAGGCGTGCCGGCTGCAGACCACTCATCCATAGAGTAGGACTCTTGGTTCTTCTACCTTTGCATAGAATATGAAGCTGGATTCATTTAAAACCACACATCCCCCTGATTGTGGTCAGCAATTTCAACTTAAGACTCCCAGCACAAAAATGAGGGGAACTCTCCCCGGTGCCTTTACCGCTGCGATGTTTAAGGACTATGCTTACCTTCCCATAGGTCCTTGTCTTAACTGGCTTTTTTTTGTTTGTTTGGTTGGTTGGTGGGTTGCTTGCTTGTTTGTTTGTTTGGTTGGTTTTTTAAGCACACAGTACCTGCCCTGCAAAGGGATCTGGGTATCTGCCACTACGGTGGCATAAAGCACCAAGATAAATGAAAGCAATATTCTCTACCTAGCTTGGCCTCATTAGCTGCTGCAGTAGGAGCAGCCCTGGGGGCCAGGGATGGGGCTGAGCACAGGACAACCCAGCGTCCTCCCAGGAAAGAAAGAGTCGCGCACTGACCTGGCTTCCTGGACACGGCATTTTCTTGGCTTTCCTGGTAAGAGTCTGAGGCATCGTGCTCCGTAGCAGAGGCATCAAAGCTCCAAACACTGCCTGGCCCATCCTTTTCTGTAAACCTCCAGATCAAAAACCAGGATCATAGCCGGGCGTGGTGGCCCAGGCCTGTAATCCCAGAAGGGATGAGACAGGAGGAGCCCAGATTCCAGACCAGCCTCAGCAACTTAGCGAGGCCCCGTCTCAAAATAAAAAATAAAAAAAGAGGGTGTGGCTCAGAGGTAGAATGCCCCTGGGCTCCACCCCCCACATAAAATATAAAAGTAAAAATAAGAAAACCAGGATCATCTTCTAACACCAGCCCTACCCCCACACCCACCACCACATCCAGAATGCAACTCTCACTTTAAAAAAAAGAGACCTTGGAAATCTGAACTGGTGAAATACAGGGAAATGGGTCAAAGTTAAGAGAGGAAGGAGACCAACCGGGATACAACTAAGGACCAGAAGGCTGGGTGATGCAGGTGAGATTCGGCGACTTTGCAAGAGTCCCCCGGACTTCACCCATCGTAAAATTAACAATGTCGGGACACATCACCTGCCAGCTTCCCACCTTTTTCACTTACTCAGTTTATTAACACGAGCCATGAAGTATGCATATGCCAGGGGCACTGAATCGTGACCTCCCGATGGAATAAAACACTTTCAAGAACAAAAATGGAAGCAACAACCCATCTATCCTCCAGCCTCCGTACACTCAATTAATTCCATGTTCTCAATTCCATCATGAATAAACGTTCAAAGCTTATGTCTGCTTTTAAATCCATGCTGACCTTGTACCAAATGCACAAATGTTTCTATTAACACACAACTCAAAAAAGGGGGGGAGGGCTGGCGGAGGGCAGGGCGAATCATTCTGAACCTAGTAATTAATATTCTTTTCTTCATGAAAGAGCTTTGTTTGAAATGATACGATGCAATCAGAAAGTCATTTTCTTTCCAAGTTTGCTGGGCTCCCTGTATGAATGCAAATAGTGGTGACAAAAAACAAGAGAGGCCGACAATATTCTGCTTCCTCCTCATAATTGTTTAATTCTGGTCCAGACACAGTGGGGGAAAAACAGCTCGGAGATTCTGCTAGACTATTTGGACGTTTTTATTTTCCCCAAGACCATAGTTGCCTACGTAAAAACACAGCAGAAACCAAAGATGGAGACCTTTCCGATAAGATTACCATCAAGCAGAGCCATTTGGGAAGAGAAGAAGCTTATTAAGAGTCCTGTGGGCATGATTAGAAGCCTGTCAACTTTAGAGGTGGCCGAGGGAACTACTGACTACTAATAACTACTTGTCTCTAATTCATGTCACTTTCAATGTGTCACCGACTTGAGATCACTCTATCTCCAGTAGACCCATGCAGGGACAAGTGGGGCTGACCTTGAACTTGCCTGATCCTCTCCTTCCTGCTGGTCTCCATCATGTTGGGACAGCGGTGTACCTGTTAAAGTTTTTCCTGTCATCATTCCATCAGCAGCACACGTGACGTGGAATATTGAGCCCCTTTCCAAGCCATCACTTATTAAAATATTCATTGAAAAGCCTGTTTTCCTTCATCTTGCTATTGTAGTTATGCAGTTAAGTGACCCCAGCTGTCCAGGAAATGCCATAGCAATGACACATCGTGGAGCACAGAAGAGGCAAACTGGGGTTCCTGTCGTAGGTTTCCCATGCTACACAGAAGCCAGGGGACAAGCCAACACCCACGGCACAGCTGTAAATAAAATCCCCCCACCGCCTACCACCTTACCCCGAATCTAGACTGAAAAGAGCGCGTAGCTTGCATAAAGCACCTGAATGCTACCCTAAGTGACGATGCCAGTCAGCTGTCCGTCACTGTCACCAGAATACCGGAGACAACAACTTGCAGAAGGATTTGGCTCAAGGTTTCAGGGGTCTCAGCTCACAGTCGGCCGCTCCATTGCTCTGGGCCTGAAGTGAGGCAGAATATCACGGCGGAGGGTGTGGCGGGGAGAGCTGCTCCACTCACGCATGGCAGCTGGGAAACAGAGAGAGGAAGGAGCCAGAGACAAGATATCATCGCCAGCGACCGACTTCCTGCAACCAAGCCGCACCTGCCTAGAGTTTCCACCACCTCCCCGTAGCCCATTCAAATGGTGAATCCGCCAAATGGATACATCACCGGTGTGGTCAGAGACCTCGTAACCCAATCGTTTCCTGAAAGTCGCACCTCTGGCACCGGTGCCCTGGGCACCAACACCTGAGAGTTTGGGGACGGTCCAGATTCAAACTAGAGCCATAACGACTGGTATTTTCTCTGGCTCTTCATCTGCATTTCCTAAAATCAACAGTGTTGCTTTGACCAAGAAAGGCTGTGTTTAATTTTTAAATTTAAACGTAGGGCTGGCTTTTTAACAATTTTGTTTACGCCCTAAGCAAGATATAAATGACTTTTTCAACTTATCTTTATATCTAGCTTTGTGGTTTGCCTTAAACCAACCATTTTTTAGACCTATCTTGGAAAGTTGTCCCATTACTACTTTACTACTTAACCCATCTGATGACAAAGAGAGTTGGGAGAACCAGGGAGAAGAGTTCAGGTAACAGCCGGTGAAAAGGCCCACATACCCTTCCTCAGGAAGGGTCACCCGCTCCCAGCAGGGGTGCAATTTCTCTTTCGGGGATGGGGAACGGCTTTGGGCGGTCAGATAACTTGACCAAGGCCAGAGCTACACAGGGCTGAGGGACTCAAGAGTCCAGGTCCCTTCCTCCCCTGTGCTCTGCGACCTCCCACACTTGTGGACAGCTTGAGAATGGCCATTGATGTCTTTTATGTTTTTGCTCAACTCTTGGCACAAGCTGTCCTCAGAAGAGTCCCCATGATGTCTATGGAATAATGCTTTGGGGGCCCCAGGTCACGACTACCCCACCCCCAGGAGAGCGCTATTCTCTTAACAGGGAAGCAGCACTGTCATCCCACAGACAGCTGACCGGGTACCTTGCTTAAGGCGTACCTTGAGGTTGATGAACTAACCAGGGATGGAGCTACCGCAGTGGACAGGGGAGGGCCTTGGAGCTGGTGGGCACAAGCCTGGGGGGTGGCCAGATGGCCAGGGTATGTCCCCTGGTAAACACCTGAGCCAGGGCCCTGCCGGTGGCAGGTGGGCTGCTCCCAGGACACACTGTGCCCTTGATCAAGCTCAGTGCACATCGGAAACTCCTGAAGACATTCCCTGCGCCATCTGGAAAGCTGGGCAGCTGGTCTGCCCAGTCCGGGCGGCTCTGCAAATGAAAGCAAGCCCACCCTCCTCACGGTGTGCAGCCTTCTGTGTGGCTCTCCCAATTAAGTAACCATCCAAAAAAGGGACAGTTCCAGAACCAGAAGGGATGCCCCAAACCCTAAGAACTTCACCCTATAAGACTCTTGATGGGACATAAAGCATCTTGTCATCCAGAGACGATCGTGGACAGCATCTTGCCTTGATACACCTCTCTAACCTGCAGGCTCAATCACGGACTTTCTGGAATGAGATGGGGCCGTAAATCCGAATCCACACGTTAGTCCCTGTAAGAATCTCATTAACTTAGTTTCCTAGAAACATGATTCCTCGGTCAAACCGTGTGAGCCTTCACACATTCACATTTCCAAACCAATTTTTAGGAAGGGGAATTTCTGGAGCTGCTGGTTCCAAGTCATCCACCTGCCTACCGTACGGCCACAGCCCT
>PVLC010035121.1:0-16490 GCA_004027655.1 Graphiurus murinus | reverse complement strand
GGTGGGATGAAGTGAGCGGCCTCGTGTGTGGAGGTGCAGGTGTGTGGGGGCATCTGGGTGGGGTGGAGGTGAGCGGTCTCGTGTGTGGAGGTGCAGGTGTGTGGGGCATCTGGGTGGGATGGAGGTGAGCGGCCTCGTGTGTGGAGGTGCAGGTGTGTGCGCATCCCAGATGGGACAGGTGTGTGTGTGGGGGAGGGTACAGGTGCATGGGTGCTCCATTGGGGAAGGAATGGAGGTATGTGGGCACATCTGTGGGGGTATAGCTATGCGGGTACCTATACATGGGTGCATTTGGTCGCAGCAGTGTAGGTACATACGTGGGTGACTAATGCAGATGTGCACGCACATCTTCAAAAGGGTGGGGGAGCGGGAATGAAGGTGTAGAATAGGGGAAGAATGCAGATGCCCAGGGGTAGAGGCACCCGTCCTGGGGGGGAGGGGCTGGGTTCAGAACATGGTGGCAAAGACTGGCTTTGCTAAGGTAGGAGCAGTGCCCGGGCTGCATGCAGTGCAGGTTGAGTCCATCTGCCCTTGTCCATTCTAAGTCTCCTGCCAGCTTCACTTAAGGCACTCTTTGGTCTAAGCAGTTAGGTATCTTCACATGAGGATCAAATTGCCCTGCCTTCACCCCGGCTCAGGACTGGCGTGTCCCCAGTATCTGACTTTGAAAGGCTCCAGATTTAGTTTCTGACCTCAGTTCTTTTTCCCCCTTCCTATTTTTACTCCAAGAAAGGTTGACTTTTGTCTCTGTCCCTATGGCAGGCTTATCATTAAACAAGCAGTCTGTAACAGTGCTCCTCAGGCCCCATGTGCACCCTGGTGTGTCACAGACATCTCACTCCCTCTGTTGGTGCAGGTTTCTCCCAGGGAGGGACTGAGTGTCCCGGCCTGCTCAATGCAGCCAGCCACCATCTCCTCACTGCCGCTTATAAAACAGGCCTGGCATTTTCTCCTCAGCCATGTTCTCACAACCAAAAGACTCTTAAAACCTAAAGTGGCTGATTAGTTGTTCATCAAAAGTGGTTTTGCATGTCTGTCACAGGCAGGCCCTTAGGGGTTATATTGTGCATGGAGCCCTCAGCAGCTCTGCATAGGCTGCGCCATGCCCTTGCAAGGGGCACACCTGTGTCAGTGCACCACAGGCACTGGCAAGAAAACTCTACATTCTTTACATAAACTGCAATTTTTTGTTTTCCAGTGTTCAGGTATAGAACCTTCTGGTCCTTTTTGGGTCACACACTAAAAAGCTGTGTCCTCAGTATATTGCTCTAGAAATAGATATGGCAGTTGTACTTTTAAGCAGAGAGCTTTAAGCCTTGATTCTCATTTTCACAAAATTAAATAAACTTGAAATCTTAGTGGAGGAACCAAAGGGCTCATCTTGGGCTCTCCCTGTATGTGCTGGGCAGTCTCTGAACTTGGCTCCAAACACTAGACAGCTGTAAGGGGTCCTATAGTTCATTTATATCACTATCTGTTCTTACCTGCAGGGTAAAGAAAATCTATTGGATGATAGTCAGCTGCAGAAAGTCGATCTCATAGCCCAGGTGAGACAACTTCAAGAAAAACTGAACCAGCTGGTATATTCCATGGCCTTCCAGGACATTGACTCTGAGGATTCTACGTTCCAGCAGCCCTTGGCATTGACGTACCTGTCAGAAGATAGTTCAAGTGATAGTTCTCACGACAGTGAAGAGACAGACAAATTGCCTCCTGTCAGTGCATTTAATATCGATAAAACCACATGGAGTCCAGTTGACATCACTAAAAATCGGGATTCTTTGATCAGAAATGAAGTGCCATATTTTCCCATTAAAGAAAAATTAGAATTGCAGGATGGGCCCCTTTCTTCAAAACCTAGTATACGTAGCGGCTCCCTCTGTGCCGAGGAGGCTGAGCTGGAAAAGGACCCACTGAAAGTCATGGACCTGACTTCCTGGAGCTCTCCTGAGGTCCTGCGGAAGGACTTGACCCTCGAACCCCAGCCTAGCCTCCTCCTGACGCCCTGCTCTGGTGTACTGAGCCTGTCCAGCACCATCACCTCTCCCCAGACCCGGGGGGACTCGCTGCTGCAAGCTGACACGTCGGAGCTGCATTGTTACCCGGGCAGATCAGCAGCAGGACAGGCCTCACAGTGGACAGCGGCTGCACTGGCTGACCACCACGTGGAGAGGACAACTGTGGTAGGTGCCTCCCTGCTCCCCGGATCAGTGTTCCCATGGGGATGTGTCACAGCAACTGCCATTGTTGGCTCACCTGCCAGCTCAGGGTGCCCCAGCCCCTGGGAGACTAGCTCTGCAGGACACGAGGTCACACCAGTCATTTCTAAACATGTGAGACGCATCAGCTCTCCTTAGAAACTTAGCTGGAGTTGTTCCTAACTCATGCCAATTCTGAGTAGAACATTCATAAACCCATCTTCTGTGTAACTGACATAAGGATTCTTCATCCAGAATGGTTTCATATTTTTCAGTAATATTTCATATCCCACAGGTTACACATATGTTAATCAATCTTAAGAACAATTTATTGTTATTTAGTTAAATCATATTTTTTCTAACAATGATTTGGGGATTTTATGAATCTTGAATAAGTTAAAAAGTAATTTAGGGGATACATGTCTGAGATATCCATATACTGTCCTTTTATGCAAAAGCTTACAAAATTCAAAATATTAGCTAGTGGTACTTTAAAATATTTCTAAAGTGCCAGAAGTGGTGGCATATGTTTGTAATCCCAGTATTTAGAATGCTGAGACAAGGAGGGCCACAGCTTCAAGGCCAGCCTCAACAACCTAGTGAGACCCTGTTTCAAAATAAAATAGAAAAGGCTGGGGGTATAGCTTGGAGATAGAATGTTCCTGGGTTCAATCCTCAGTACCAACCCCCCCAAAACAAAAAACAAACCAAAACAAGAATCCTAAAGCGCTGTGGGTAGAACTGACTGGTAGCATGTAGTTCAGCGAGTTCACATTCTGAGTGCTTTGATCTGGTGGGAAGATCTCTGTGGGAAGATGGCAAATTCTGGCCTGAGGAAGTTTCCATCTGTCATAGGCACAGTGGCACCCACCTGTAATCTCAGCCACTAAGGAGGCTGAGGCAGGAGGATCACAAGTTAGAGGCCAGCCTGGGCAACTTAGTGAGACTCAAAAAGGGTCTGGGAATATAGCTCAGAGGTAGAGAGTACTTGCCTAGCATGTATAAGGTCCTGTAGGTGGATACCCAGCACCAAAAACACAAGGACAACTTGGTCTGGCAGTGTCACCTCTGTTTTAAATTGTGACCATCTAAAAGTCTGCCTGTCTACAGGAAAAGGATGTCGAAGACTTTATCATAACGTCTTTTGATTCTCAAGACACATTAAGATCCCCTTCTCTCGGGTTAGAAGGAAAAAGCAACGGAAGTGAAAAACGTGAGTTGTCATCTTTTTGCTTTTTGTGGTGGCGGTTTTAGAGCACAGAGTAGTGCAAAGAGTTCCTCTGTGTCCTCCCGCACAGTGCTCACATTCACCGTGTCCCCGTCTGTGCTGTGTGCATGCTGCTAACCTGATGCAGCTGCTCCTTGGATCATGCTCAGCTTTTCTGATTGTCCCTGCAGTGGCCTAGACAGCCCTAGACTTCCCTACTCACATGTGGCATTCAGATGCTGGGCATGCAAAGACGGAGACAAGCCAGGAGCCTGGGCCCAGCAAACCCCATAGACCATGATGCCACTACCTCCCTCAGCCCCTTCATTTGGAATGTTCCTCTGTCTCTTTGGGTTTCAAGACACTGATGTTTGAGAAGAGCAGGGTCCTCAGCATGCATTGTCAGGGCTGTCCTTGAGGTTACTCTGCTTTTCCTGGGGTTTCATGACAGGAGGTGCATGAGGTCAGTGTGGACCCTTGGCTACTGTTATATCTGCCAGATTTTCTTCTTGTTTCACTGTCCGGAGGGAGAGACTAGGAGACCCAGTGGAATCTCTCTTCTCAGGCTCTCACCCACTGGCTTCTCCTCTGTGATGGTTCATCCCTGACCCAGCTATCATTACACTGGTTGGTTGCCAAACCATCACCTTCTGATTTTGTAATCTCTTGTCTAATGGTTTCTTTTTCCCAAGTTTAGCACTTGAGGTGTTTGATTAAAAACAAAACAACTAAAAACATCTCTTCCAGGTGTACTGGCTCACACTTACGATCCCACTACTCGGGGAGCTGAGATTGGAGATTTGCAGGTTCTAGGCCAGCGTGTGGTAATTTATCAAGATCCTGTTTCAGAAGAAAAAAACCTGCGCATGGTGGTGTACCCCTGCGGCCAGCCTCACTAACTTAGTGAGGCCCTCTGCAACTCAGTTTCAAAATAAAATAGGGCAGGGGGCATAGCTTGGAGGTAGAGCATCCCTGGGTTTAATCCCCAGTACCACAAAAAAAAAAGAAAGAAAAGAAAAAAGATGGCTGGACACAGTGGCACACCCTGTAATCTGTAATCTCAGTACTTCTGTCTTAGTCTTCCAAGTACTGGGATTAAATCATGCACTACCATGCCCAGTCAGCAACTTTTATTTTTTACTTATGTCCAAGTTGCGAGTTTGTAGCATGAGTGGTTGAGTGGTCTGTTATCAGGATGCCAGGCTGAACCCTCAACCGTGAGGCCTGGGGTTCCGATAGTCTGTGTGCTGCACTCCACAGGTAGCCTTCGGTCTGGCCCTGACTTGGGACCTCCATCTGTCTTTGCTTTATTATTTTCTTTCTTTCTTTCTTTTTTTGTGGTGCTGGGGATTGAACTCAGGGGCGTTCTACCTTCGAGCTATACCCCCAGCCCTATTTTTTATTCTTTATTTTGAAACCGAGTCTCACTAAGTTGCGGAGTGCCTCACTAGGTAGCTGAGGCTGGCCGTGAACCCGGATCCTCTGTGCTTTATTTTCAAATCCCACAGTAAACTGTCTGTTCCACCTCCCTTGTGACCCTCTGGTGGCCTGTGTATGTTCTGTGTCCCGTCTCCGTTAAGGAAGTGTGTCCTGTGGTTCCAGTTCAGCATCCTGCTGCCAGCATGCTGATGTTTCTCTTTACTCCCTGTCTTGTCGGGTGTGCCCCTGCTGGTCTGCCCACGAGGTGTCTGAGCCTCCCAGCACAGCAACTGCTCTTATATCTCCCCTCAGGGGTGTCCAGGCAAGTCACAGGCCCCTCCTTGATGCTCTTTTACTTTAACAAAGCACCTTCCCCAGAAACGCGCTAGAGATTGAACCCAGGGGTATTTACCTCTGAGCTATACCCATAAGCCCTTTCTCTTATGACAGAGTCTCACCAAATTCACCAGCCTGGCCTCAAATTCATGATCCTCCTGCCCCTGCCTCCCAAGTATCGGGGTTACAGGTGTGCACCCTTATGCCTGGCTTGTAGGTATTTGTTTTGAGAATTTTTCCGTCTTCCTGCTGCTTGCTGGTTGTCTTGTCCTGGTGCAGGCTGGGGTTGGGAGTCGCATCTTTGGACTTGGAGCACTGGTGATGTGCAGAATCTGGTCAGGGTGAAGTGCGTCCGATTACTCCAAGAACTTCCTCTATTATTTTTTGGTCAATTATGTGATTTTTCTCTCCTTTCTGTAATTCTGGTTAATGAAGCACTAGACCACCTGAACTGATTGTCTAACTTTTTTCTCTCTTTTCCACTTATTTTTTTTTTCTTGTTTCTTTCAGAGATTGTTTTAGAACTTCATTTCTTAGCCTTTGTACTGAACATCTTTTCTCTCTCACACTTTGAATTTCTAGCACACATTCCCATTCCCTGAGTGCTTCTTTCTTCTGGGCTTTGTCTCCTTGTTTCATGAACAGTGTGCCCCTTCTCGTCTCTGAAGACATTGGCTGATTTTTCTGACATTTTCTTCTGTTTTTCTGCACTTGCTCTACTTCTTCCCAGCCTGGTCTCTCTGTTTTGTGTTAGGACATTTCCTTTGCATGTCCGAGAACTTAGAGTGACCTGTCCTCATGACGAGGCCTTCTCTCCAGGTATCTTGGTCTCTGCCAGGGTCTGGAGCTGCTGCCGGCAAGCTGGGTGCTGGTGGGGGAGCTTTGCCCTGGGTGTACCACCTTATTGTTTTGGTGGGCTGCAGGCCTGAGGGTCGGGCAGGGCAGTTCACGGGTGAGGGGTTTTGAGGCTTCTTTCACCAGACAGAGGCACCTAATGCCTGAGATAGAGACTGGGCTTGGGCTCTCCCCGCTCCAAGTCAGGCGTGCTCCTTTTGTCTGGACCCAGTGGCTGCTGCCTGCCCAGCTGCTCTCAGCCTAGCCCGCCACTACTCTGGGTCCCTTCCTTGGGCATGGAGTGCACAGGCTGGTGTACATCTGGCAGCTCTCAAGTGCTGGCTTGGGTTTAGTTGTGAGGTTGAGGAGCAGACCATCACTTCTGTGGAAAGAGAAGCTGAAATACTCTTGAGGTTTATGTCATGATATTAACCTATCAAACATGCAAAATGGGCTTTTCCTTACTTAGTGTAATCATTTTTCTTTTCCTTCCTTCCTTCCTTCCTTCCTTCCTTCCTTCCTTCCTTCCTTCCTTCCTTCCTTCCTTCCTATGTGTGATACTAGGGATTGAATCCAGGGGCATTCTACTTCCAAACTACACTCCAGCCCTTTTGTGAAGCAGGGTCTCACTAGGTTGTTGAGAGTCTCACTTTGTTCCTGAAGCTGTCTTCAAACCTGCGATCCTCTTGTCTCAGCCTTCCAAATACTGGGATTACATGCATGTGCCACCACACCTGGCTGTAATCCTCATCTTCATTATGTCTTATAAAAATGTTTTTACTGACTTTGCCTGGTGCTCATTGGCATTTGACATTTTCTTCAGTGCGAGAGGCTGCACCCATAGCTGGATCTTGGTGCTGTGTTTCAGTCTTGACCCTGTGCTGCTTGTAGGTGGTGGCCTGGGTGTTGGAGCAATGCTAAGCCCAACGACAGAAGGACCCAAATCTCCCACTGCTGGTCCTGTTTCTCCTGCTCCTGTCCAGGGAGGGTTTCGACAGCCGCTGGAAGTGATGAAGGAGAAGGAAATCCACTCAAAGCACATGAAGGTAAGCCTGTGGGGAACAGAGTGGCCGCCATACACACCTCACACCTGTGCTTCTGGCCATGTCTTGGCACAAGCCCTGCACTGGCAGTGCATAGGCTCCAGTGTGCTTCTGGCTTTAGGCTAACTCCTGTGAGCATTTCTGGAAGGGGTCCTGGGAGGGGGATTGGCTCTTCCTGTGGCGCCAAGTGCACGTATGCTAATGAGCCACAAGACACAGAGGGAGGAGTCATCTTCCTGGATTTAGTTATCAAATTTATGACCATCTATGGGGAAGTGATCGAGTTTTGCTTTTTTGTTTGGTTTGGAGACTGACCTCAGGGGCCAGTCCTTGTGCCTGGTTGCCCTCTGCCTGCATGTGGACCACTGCCAGCTGTCACCTGCACTCTCAGGGAGCACGAGTGGCAGCGTAGTGATGAGGTGTGCAGGCACTGGGTAGGAGGACCCCACAGGCTCTGCTTTGGGGCCTCTGTTCATAGAAGAGCAGAGTGTCCCTCCACCGGAGAACATTTCAGAGGGCTGTCCTCGTAGCACTAGAGAAACAGGGATGCCTTTCTTGCTCTTGTAGTGGCCAGGGTGTTCCTGACATCATCACACACAGCACAGGTGTGGAGGTAAGAGCCCCCTGGGCCCTGGTGAGGTGCCATGCCCGTGAGTCCTTTCTTGTCCTGCTGCCAGCTAGCTATCCTCAGCAGCAGGAAAGGGGATCTGTGGGCTTCTTGTCCATGAACATTTCCTTCCCCCAGGAAAGGCCTCCTCTTTCCTCATGGACCGGTATGGGCCTGCTCCTGCCCAGGCTTGTCAGCCTCAGCCTCTCGGTGGGCTGGGCTCCTCCTGAGCCACCACAGATGGGGTGCAGGCTCTACTTGGACCAACCTAGTACCAGCCCTGCAGGTGGTGCCCTCTCCACAGCTAGGACTTTTGGCCCATTAGTGCCGCTTGTCTTGGGGGGGGGGGGAGTCTCAGAACTAACATGCCCATGTCTCATTTGCACGCCATGGGAGCCCTAGAGTTGGATCAGAGGAGAGGGAGAAACCATTTGGATGAGACCGAGCCCATCAATTTGTGACAGATCCATTTGTGTAAGCATAGTTAAAGAAGAGAGGGAACCATGCCACCATGATGTCTCATTTAGATAGTTAAAGTAACCCCAAACAAAACAATGTTGAAGTTATTAAGATTCAGAATAACACTCATTAAGCATGGAAATCGGGCCTGTAATCCCAGTACTTGGGAGGTAGAGAGAGGAGAATCACAGGTTCAAGACCAGCCTATTTCAAAATAAAAAATAAAATGGGGCAGGTGGTGTAGCTCAGAGATAGAATGCCCCTGGGTTAAATCCTCAGTACCACCACCAAAAAAAAAGGGGGGGGGGAGAAATCGGGCACCTATAATCCCAGCTACTTGAGAGAAGGATATGCATGCTCGAAGTCAGCCTATACAACGTAGACCCTAGGCTGGGGAATATAGCTTAGTGGTTGAGCACTTGCCTAGCATGATTAGAGCCCTGGGTTTGATTCCCAATCTGAAAAAAAAAAAAAAAAGAAAAAGAAAACAATGGCAACTGGAAAATTGAGAGGCTCACACAGGAGGGTCAAGAGTTCAGGGCCATCTGGGCAATTTGACAAGACTGTCTCAAAATAAAAAGGACCGGGATATAGCTCAGTCATAGAGTACTTTCCTAACATGTGCAAAGCCCTGGGTTTAATCCTTATTGGAAAAAAAAAAGGAAATTGTAAGTATTTTTTGTATTATGCCAAAACTTATATAAAACACTAAGGAGAGAGGTGTGTGTGTGTGTGTGTGTATGTTTTGTGGTTCTGGGGATTGAACCCAGGGACATTTTACCTCTGAGCCGCACCCCCTTCCTTTTTTTTTTTTTTTTTTTCTTTTTCTTTTTTAATCTCACTAAGTAACTGAGGGTCTTGCCAAGTTGCTGATACTGGCTGTGAACCTGTGATCCTCCTGTCTCAACCTCCCAAGTACTGGGATTACAGGCTTGCGCCACCATACCCAGCTTAAGGAACGAGTTATTATAAGTGTTTTCTATCCAAGCAGTCTAACAGAATTCCTGATTTTTTTTTTTTTTAACAGTGCAAGGGATTAAACCTGAGGCCTCATACTTCCCCAGCCCAGAATTTCTGATTTTTAAGGAACAAATTGGTTGTTAATGAAAATTCTTTATACTTACATTTAGTAATTAAAAAAGAGAAACAAGCAAGCATGGTGCAGAAGGTACCAGTGGTCCTGAGGAAGCAACTTGAGGCCGCAGTGAGGCCATACAGGGCTGGGTTGCCCAGGCCAGGTAGAACTGGAAGATTCTCAGATGGTTTCCAACTCATCATTTCCCTTTATTATTTTAAATTTTAGATGTCTTTCTGGAATATAGACTACCCTTAGACTGCCACAGTGGGTGCGGTGAAGGCCACAATTTAGCAGGATAAATAAATAAAAATTCATTTTCTCCTCAGTATGAAATCCAGAAACATAGATTAAATAAGTAGTAAATGTCTGGATGTGATAGCACACACTTGTAATCTTAGTACTTGGGAGGCTAAAACAGTAGGATTGCAGGTTTGAGGCCAGCCTCAGCAACTTAGCAATACCTTCTTTCAGAATAAAATACAAAAAGGGTTGGGAGTGTAGCTCAAAGGTAGAATGCCTTTGGTTCCATTCCCAGTCCCCCACATACCCTTCTCCTCCCCAAAAGTAGAAAATGGCCCACCATCTTCAGCCAGGGTAATTGGTCACTTGCCTCTTACCACCCTGTGTGGATGGGGAATGGCCTGGCCTTCCCCACCCGCCAGTGGTGCAGCACCTAGCTCACCCTCACCCTTAACCAGAGACCTCAGTTTGCACCTTTTTATGTCCAGTACATCATGTGTGTTTGTATGTTTGTGTTTTCTTTGTGCAGGTGATCAAACCCAGGGCCTCATGTATGCTAGACAAGTGCTCTACCAGTGAGCTACACCCCTGGCCTCTAGATACATTGTTATTTATTTATTTATTTATTATTTATTTATTTTGCAGTACTGGGGACTGAACCCCGGGCATTCTACCTCTGAGCTACACCCCCAGCCCTATTTTTTTTTATTCTTTATTTTGAAACAGGGTCTCACTAAGTTGTAGAGGGCCTCACTAAGTAGCTGAGGCTGGCCTTGAACCTACGATCCTCATGTCTCAACCTCTGAAATACTGGGATTACAAGCCTGTGCCACCATGCTCTGCTAGATACACTGTTTTTATGAGGATTAAAGGCAGAGGCATTCTACCTGTAAGCTACATCCCCTGCCCTTTTATTAATTTTGAAACAGTGTCTTACTAGGTTGCTAAAAGTCTCCATAATCCTCCCAAGTAAGGGAATTATAGGCATGTGCCACCACACCTGGCTTCAAATTGTCTTTAAAGTAAATATAATATACAGTTTGGGTTCTAGCATTTTTTTTGTTAATATTTCATTTTTTGGTCATATCATTAGTATTATAGCAAAATCTGTTCCCAGATAACTAAGTTGTGCTCCATTATAGGCCCTGTCTTTGCTTAATTTTGCATTTCCCCCATTTTGGACTTCATCAACTTCTTTTTCCCTCATATTTTTAAGCCCAGTATGTCCCAGGCATGAGACTTTGCAGCTACTGTGTTGCCAGCCTCAGTGGCACTGGACTCTGCTGGTCCTCACCAGCTCCTGAGGCCATCTTTCTTCTTCCTCAGCCCCATTGGGCAGGACAGACTCAGTGGTGGAAGGAAGCCCCGCGGTGCTCACAGGCCTGTGCTTCAGTGGGGATGGCATCTCTGTGCCCTAATGCCTGGCACAGGCACCGCCACCCTATTGCTGGCTGTTAGTGCTGGCCATCAGCTGGCCTGTACACACAAGCCTTCGAGTGGTCCTTGTGTGGCTTCCTCAACACATTCCAGGAGGCCTGGGAACATGCTGGGTGTCTTCATGACCTGCCTGCAGAAGCTGCCCTGAAGCCCAGTCCCAGGCTTAGAGGGACAGTGTCTCCACGAAGGAGTGGCAGGGATGCAGTAGACTATGGGGCCATCTTTGGAGTACCTACCTTATTCAGAAATCTCCTTCCAGCCTGGTTTTCTTGTTGTCTCTGAAGTTAGGAGAAGAAAGTTTAAGCCCTCGCAGTGAGGACAGCAGATGGCTGTTGGAAGGTGCCCTTGTGGGCGGTGCAAGCAGCCCTCCTCCTTCCCTGCAGCCTACTCCTCATTGAGGGTTTGGGCCATGATGTGGATGCTGGGCATGCAGGGTCGGCTTGAGGCTAGACTTCCCTTACCGTCCTGTTTTTCCCACTGCAGGCTTTGCTGCAGATGGTGTGTCATGAGAGCCACCAGATACTGGCCTTGTCAGAGAGCCGAGACCTCCCCAGTGCTCTGAGCAAGGGTGAACCATGGACCCCCTCGGACTGCTTCCAGAGGGAGGGGCAGGGCCTGTTGGAGGTGGTGCCTAAGAAAGGAGAGAAGGTATGGAATTACTGGTTCAGGAAGTAAGGGGGTACGGGGGTTTTGTTGGTTTTTATTTGGAGGGGGCGGGTATGGGGCTGAAGTGCTAAGGTGGACCCTAGGCCGTGGGCATGCTAGTAAGCACTCTAGCACTGAGCTACACCCAGCCTGAGCACATGCAGTCTTATTTGCACCTCACATACCTGTTTTCCAAAGGATCTTGGGAGTATACAGTAACTGCTGCATCCGAGAGGAGCTATGCACAGGGTTATCTAGTGAGGCTAAGGGGTAGATTGAAAACCCAGCTTGCAGAGCCCCTCATGGCCGAGCTGGCTTTGCATAGGTTCCCAGCAGATGGGCTCTGGAGGTGGGAGTGAGTTAGTAGGAGGTGGTCAGGGATCTTGGAGGTCTCAGGTGAGCCCATGGAGACAAGACTGAGGTGGCCCTCCTGGTCATGTGGTTCTGAAATCTCCAGCATGGGTCAGGCAGGTCAACCCTGCAGTCCCTCCTTCCCCCTCCCTCCACAGCCCTGGCTGTCCCCGGACCTGGCCCCTCCTGTGCCCAGGATGGTGTGGATGTGGAGCCCCTTTTGGGCTTCAGTTGGCCCCGTGCTGCTTTCCCTTGTGCTCTGCCCCATCTCTGATGTCTGTCCCTCTCTACCCCTCACATCTGCTTTTCCTCCTGGAGTGAAGGTGTTCACGAGGGAGGGAAGGCCTGGAGCTGCTGGCACATGGCCAGTGCCCATAAATGTGCCTTCTGCCCTGTCCTGCTTGGCTACCCCTTGGGCAAGACTCAGCACTGCACACAGACACCTGAGGACCTACTCATACCATTCTGGCCTTGAGTGGCAGCGTGCCCACTCCTAGGCATAGTCCCTGAGGCCACCAGGTGCCCAGTAGGGCAGCCACTGACAGCCAGGTCCCATAGGTGCAGCGGTAGGAAGAACAGGAGAGAAGCTTGCCAGCGTGCTGCTTGGTCTGTGCTCACGATGGCAGCATTTGCCTCTGGCACCAAGTGATCCTGGAACTTCCGTGTCTCCTCTCCTGATGTGGTTTTTGTTGCTCTCCATTTACTCAGCTGCCGTAATTAGCAAGCACAGACTGGGTGACTTAAACAACACATATTTGTTCCTGAGGGTTCTGGAGGTAGGGGAGCCTGAGATCAGGGAGTGAGCCCATTGGTCTCTGGTGAGAGAGAGGAAGAAGATAGGAAAGAAGAGGGAGAGTGCTCTTTGATATCTCTTCCTCTTATAAATAAAGCCACAGTCCTGCCAGATCATGGCCTCATTCAATTGTAATGAGGCCCTATCTCCAAGTCTATTCACCTTTGGGGTTAGGGTCCAACATATGATTTGGGGGGGTGGCACTGACATTCAGCCTACGTGGCACTTGTGGTGTACACTGGTGAGAGCACAGAAGTTCTTTATTTTTACCTTTGGTGCTGAGGGTGGAATCCAGACCCTCATGGCGCATGCTAGCAAGCGCTCCAGTACTGAGCTGCACTCCCAGCCCAGCACTGAGACTCTTGCTTGCCTTTGAAGGATCCTTCTGACATGTGCCTTGACTGGAAGGGCCAGTTTCTACAGGCCGTGCAGGAGGCATTCAAGAAGGACCGAGAGATGCTGACAGCCGAGCTGCAGCCTGCACCCTGTGGCTCAGACCTGGGGGATTACAGCTCCCTATTTGAAAGGTTGGAGAAGGTCATCCAGGAGCAGGTGAGCAGCAGCCATGTGTCTGCACCTTGGCTTACCCAGGATCCTGGTCCCGACAGCAGGCTGGCTGAGGAAACCTCCTGTGGTGCTGTGCTTGCATCATGAGCTCTCAGCTTCCTTGGTTCTCCCTTGAACCTTGTTCTCCTAGAACTGGCCTCCCAGGCTGCTGGGTGCTCTGCGCACTATAGAACACTGGAGATCCCACTGCACCACTGTCCCCAAATGAGCAAGCCCCGTGTTGAGGGTGTAGGGTCGGCTCTGTGCTAGGCCAGGGATGCAGGGGAAGGTTCACTGTGGACCTGTGCCCCCACCCCACACTCACACAATCAACAAGGTCATCCCAGCAGCACTGCAAGCCCAGGTTTGAAAGGGTGGGCTGTGCGAAGGAGGGTGTGCAGGGCAGGGCACCTCCCTGCCCACATGGGCACCAGTCCTGTGCCTGCCTCATGTTGTGTCTGCTCTCTTACCCCAGGGAGAACTGCCAGAGAAGGCCCAGGAGCTCCTACCTCTGTCGGACAGAAACAGCCTACTGTCCGAGGTCCAGGCCCTGCGTGCCCAGCTACGCATGACACACCTCCAGAACCAGGAGAAGCTGCAGCAGCTCTGTGCAGCACTGACAAGCACAGAGGCCCGAGGGAGCCAGCGGGAGCACCAGCTGCGTAGGCAGGGTGAGTGTAGCTGCCCACGCCTCCCTGTGTGGATAGCCCACACCTGCCCACCTGTTGCTGTTCCCTGCAGCACACTGGGCAAGGGTGGTGCCTGGCTTGGCTGCAGGGTGCTGGGTTCTCATTGGGCCCCTGAGCATCATACACAGGGGCCACAGGTCCCTGTGCCAGAGTGAGTGTGTGGGAACTCCTACTAGATTCAGGAGCCTGTCGTAAGTTTCCATTTTTAGTCTAGGTTATTTGTGCAGTTTTTGTAGACACATGCTTCACCTGTGGGTAAAATGTGTTTTTCTTTTCTGTTCCCACCTGCTTTCTTTCTGGCCTTGGAGCTGGTCAGGCTGCGGTAGACAGCCTTCCTTGGGCTGTATCCCTCACCACTGTGTGGTGTCAGTGCAAGGAAGTGCCCTGTTCCTGTGTGGATGTGGCAAGCAGGGCGATTCCCACGCGCTGGGCTTTGCCCTCTCATGCACTTCAGGGCTGCACTTGCTTATGTTATATGTCTGTGCTCGCCAGGACCCTAGTCTTCAATGATCTTTCCTGGCTTTCATGCTGGGGAAGTGCTGACCTCGTGGATGGCTGGGAGGTATCTCCTCCTGTATTTTCCAGAGGAGTCTGTACAGAACTGGGATGATTTCTTTCTTAGGTTCTAGGGGAATTTTGCAGTGAAGCCACATGGGCCGGAGCTGTCTCAGTTGGAGGCATGTGGTGTGTGAGTGGCAGGTTGGCTGGTGCTGTAGGTGGGCTTTGTGCGCATGTTATCACTCCTGTGTGCTTCCAAACTGGTGAGTGAGACCTGGGAGGAAACGGGCTCAGGATGAAGGAATGTGTGCCTTAGAGGCTTAGCTTCTTCGGAAGGGAGGGCACACTCCTTCCTTCCCATGCTTGTTCTATAGCTCGGACACCCTCCTTCTGATCAGCTTCATTTCTGACTAATATCACTTCTGGGGTACACTTGGGACTCATGAATGCTGCTATCTTATGTTTCATTTTTCTTAGTTGAATTATTGGCATATAAAGTTGAGCAGGAAAAATGTATCGCGAGCGACTTGCAGAAAACCTTGAGTGAAGAGCAAGAGAAATCGAGTGAGGCCCGCAGGCTCCTGCTGCTGGAACAGAGTGCAGCGCAGGACTCCAGGTCAGAGCTGCATGAGTGTAAGCAGGAGAAAGCCAGGCTGCTGGAGTCCCTCGGCAAGGCGCAGCAGGAAGCCGTGCAGCTGAGGTATGCCCCGGTGACCTACTCTGCCATCCACCAGTGGGAGTCCCTGTCGTGCCAGATCTGCCACAAACAGCATGTGCCACAGGAGTGTTTGGGTTAGGGTCTGGGTTGGGGGACGGAGCGACCTGCCTCCCTGTCCCTGTCAGAGGTTCTTTGACTTGGCCATGGTGCTCCCTGTTGCCCCCACACAGATCCCTGCTGGAGGAGAAGGGGCGTGAGCTGAAGGCCATGCTGGAGGAGCTGGAATGTGAGCGTGGGAAAGAGCGTGCCCTCCAGGCTCAGCAGGAGGAACAACAGCTGCGGCACCTGCAGAGAGAGGGCCAGAGCTCCAAGGCCTTGGAGGTGACTGGGCCGTGGGCCACACTCTCATCTGCAGCAGTGTGCCCTGTTGACAGGAGTTTGAGCACTAGAGTAGGGCACCTTGCAGTAGCAGCACCACTGTGGGGGCTAGCCACAGTGGCCTGTAGTGGCACATGGCCCTGCCCAGTGCTTTCCACTGTCCCTGAGCATTTGTGTCTGGTAGGTGAACCAGTCTCTTCACCGGCTATCCTGGAAAACACAGCCTCAGAGGTCTCCATGTAGCCCAGATAAATGGTGGGCATGACTTCTTTGTACTAAGCAGGTCCGACAGCACAGACTCATGGTTCATGATAGGCAAGATTTGTATGTCTTTGAGCATCTGGAGTGTTCTGCTTTTCTGAGGAAGGAAGAAATGGGGTGTCTCTGAGTCTAGGACATGTATGTGCATTTACTTAATGCCATTTCTAAAATAGCATTCCATCTATGCAGTCAGGGGGTTAAGATAACACAAAAATTCCTGTCTGTAATTTGACCCGTAGTACGAATTTCAAGAAGTATAATTGCTAAGTTAAAATATATAAGTAGAAGTCTGGGCAGGAAAGCTATTTAGATACTTTTCCTCTTGATTAATTTTTCACATCTTGTGTTTTCACCAATGTAGGAATTAAAAATATCTTTGGAGAAGCAACATGCTCAAAATAATCAACTGTGTGTTGCATTAAAACATGAGCGAATGGCAAAGGACAACCTGCAGAAGGAGCTGCAGATTGAGTACTCGCGCTGTGAAGCGTTACTGGCACAAGAGCGGGGCCAGCTCTCTGAGCTCCAGAAGAGCCTGGAGGCTGAGAAGAGCCACACAAGGGAGCTGTCAGAGGCCTTACGACATGAGCGGCTCCTGACGGAGCAGCTGAGTCGCAGCACGCAGGAGACGCAGGTGCACCAAGCCTTGCTGCGGAAGCTGAAGGAAGAGAAAGCCCGTGTGCTGGAACTGCAGGCAATGCTGGAGAAGGTGCAGCAGCAAGCTGTGTATACGCAGCAGCAGCTGGAGGTCCAGGTTCAGGAGCGCCGTGCAGAGCTCAGGAGGGAGCAGGAGGTAAGTGCCACCTTGAAGTC
>PVLC010035120.1:0-16406 GCA_004027655.1 Graphiurus murinus | reverse complement strand
TGTTGGGTATGATTATTAATGTTGAATCAAATGAGGACAGGGTGACATGTCTGTCGTAGCACAGTGGGTTAGTAATCGAACAGGAATTCCTGCACAGAAATCCATCCTGCTTATCAGTTCCTTGGGGCAAATGAAACTAAAATGTAGGGAACAGGAACAAGGAGGATGCACAAAGGTATATATGACAGTATTAAAGCATATTCTTCCAGGGCAAAGACATTTAATCCTCCTTTGTCAAAACTATTCTGTCTGCTTGGAAAGTTGGCTCAGGGCCCCAGGGTTCAAGGTAAGAAGGGAGAAGGGGAGCAGTGCTTTTCTCACCTGAGCACTCAACCTTCTGGTCTTCCTTTATGGTCATGCTGTCAGTACCTGTCTGTTCTGCCTAGTTTGTTGCATTCGTCATTAGTCTGACTGTCTTTGCTTTGTGTTCTCTTAGTGTAGTCAGGAGGCTGCCCGGCTCACGCGCAAGGGCCTTTTTGTTCCTACACACAGTGGCTGCTGCATCCTGGTGTTTGTCTGTCTTGGGAGAATCAGGTGTTCTAAGCTATCTTGCCTACCCCACACTCTGAGCCTCAGGGCTTATGTGCTGAGGACTTTGGATATTTCATTTTAATAAATATCTTAGTGAATTTTTTTTGTTTATGTCTTAGGAGAAACTAATTATTTGAAAAGTTCTCTCTAAATACTAATTAAAAATATATAGTACCTTCTTTATATTGTTGATCTCACTTTAAATATCTGGTACTGGAAAAAAAGCCAAATATTAATCAAGTGATGCATAGGAATCTGCCAAAATCACAATCCCATTTCAAGATGAAAATATATTAAGTTGATAATTCTTAGTATTAGATTCTCTTGAGCAGACCTGGGGAATTCTGAGTTAACCTAAGAACTCTATTACAAAAGATCATAACTCAGCTCTTACCAAGAGCTATAGTAAGAACAAACATAAGATGATGTTAATGGTATTTTAAGATACATAATATATGCATTTAGAAAAAAATAATTTTATACTAATCAAAGCTCAGCTAAGTAGAAAAATGCTTTAAAATCACAGAAAAACAGAAATAATTCTTTCTTCCTGCTCACTTCTATTTCCATTCTCACTTTTTTTTTCTCCATTCTTTTCAATATATGTATTCTTCCTATGTAAATTTTAAATCTACATGCAGGATATTAGCATATTAAAACATTTTGTTCTGCTTTGTTGCTTGTCACTGGCTCTTGAAGACCTATGCTCTTTGCTCTGTGTGAGTCTCATTACTGCCTCTAAGCACTGCACAGTACTCAGTACTTGGTTGTAGGTAATTCACCATACTGAACTATCCCTCTCGAATAGTACTTATCACATGTCCGATTTTGTTACAGTGACTGCACACACTAGCTCAATAATTAAAAACATAACATTAAATTTTCTTTTTGAAAAATCAATTCCATGCATCCATGCAGTGTTTCAGTACTGCACTGGAAAATTTTAGCAACAGCATATAGCAAAAAATAAAACTAAAATACGAAATTTACATGGACAGATGTACACCAGAGAAACATGTATATTTAATCCACATGCTTGAGTCTAGGGAAATATCATTTATTCAGAACTGTTTCAAAGAATGACATAATGACCCTGGTGATTTTGTTCAGGAAAATATTAAATGCGATTTGGTGTCAAAAGTCAACCCACAGAACCTATTGTTTTTGTCTTGTCATTTTTGTGATACACAGTTCCTTAAAAATATTAGGATACTCCATCTTGCTATGTAGTTTTTAAAGGCATATGCTGAGCTCTGAGATCTTAATGAATGAGTATACTTGAATTTGCCTTTTCCACTGGTGGGGAGATGGCACACTGAGAAAATCAGTTCATATCCTAAGAAAGAACATGGCACTGCAAACCTTATGTCACTGGAACTTCATTTCTGTTACTGGTCATCCCTGTACTAGTGCAATGTGCATTCAGAATTAACAGGCCCATTTGCTAAAAAATCTGATGACTCTCACACCCCATCTTGATGCTTCTGGATTCCAAGGACCTGGTGGCAGAGCTCCTGAATTTCCTATCAAATCCCTTGCATTGTTCCAGACAAGAGCTCTGTTGAGAAAAGCATTTTGTATTCGTTAGGCATGTGGACTCGCGCCCTGAGTTCAAATTATTGCTCCATCCTCTCTCAGCTGGGTCAACTTTCATATGTCGCTTAAATTCTCTCTCCCTTATAAACTGCCTGGTCTATAGGATAGGTGTGCCACAGGTGTACCTGCACTATAGATATTTTGTGTGAGGGTCAAAAGAGATGAGGCATATGAAACTCTTAAAAGCATGGGCAGGACATATTAGGGGCTTGCCAGATGTTATCATTTAACCACTGTATCTCCTTCCCTCCCTCCCCCAACCCTCCCCACCAGCATCTTACAAATCCAGCTTCCTTACCTCCTTCCTGTCTCCTCACTCATGCTTTTCCATCAGTGTCTCAATTCTGCCTGTTCTTGCTCTTTGCCTACAACAATGCCCTGGCAATTCCTCCATGTTCACCTGAGTGTGGCCCACCACTCCCTACACACACACACACACACACACACACACACAGAGTTATTATTCTACCTATTGTGGCACACCTCTGCATTTGCTCTATTACAGGTAACTTTAGCCTCTAGAGAGGAAAGGACTTTCTTATTCTTTTGTCCCATGGAAAATAATTCCTCTTAGGTGTCAATACCAGGAATAGTGCTTTTCTTAAACTACTGGTCTCATCTGACCTTAGAGGCACCAAATCTTGTTTCCCTCTGTATGAACTGCTCGAGAGCTGAGTCAAGTTGGTAGTTCACATTTATGGGCATTGTACTTCATGACATATTTGGTGTATAAATCTTGCCCTACATTCATATTAGTTCTTTTCCCCACATCTATTTCCCTGTGATCTTGCTTTCTGCACTTTGAAACTCTGTTGTATTTATTTTGTAATCATATTAAATCATTTGGGGAGCTAACTGGGGCATAAATAGCATATACTTTAGTTTGAGGCAATGCAGAGACACAGCAGGAGATGGCTGTGCAACAGATAGACCCAGGTTCAAAGCTGCTCCACCATGCACCTGCTGAGTGGCCTTGGGCTTGCTATGTCCACTCTCTATGTCCACCTTCTAGCCTGACTAAAGAGAGAATGAACCTACCTCCCAGGGTGGTTGTACTATATACATGAGATAATGTATGTGAAGATCCAATTTTTTCCCCGACATCTAGACACTGACCCTTAGATATTAGTTCTATCTTGTATCTTCCAATGTGTCCTCAAAATTAAGCTCTACAGGGGTACAGCTGAGTGGTATAGCACTCACCTAAGCATGTGGGCGAGGCCCTGGTTTGATCTCCAGCACTGAAAAAAAAAAGAAGAAAGAAGTTATACTGATAAACAGATATTACTAAGTTAATTATGAAAAATATATACAGTGCTTAGCGGGTGTTGATCAACTCCATCACCTACACAAGTGAGCTTCTTGGCCCACGCACTCACCATTTTGCTTAGTGAGTAAATGCCCACAGCTCCTCTTAGGTGTCTAGAGAATTATGCTCATTGCTGTCTCCAGCCTCTAAAATCGCTCAGAGTTAAAGGCATTCCAGTATGAAGATGTGGATTTATCTGGTGGCACTGTTTGAAGTGGGTTTTTCCTCTTATCACTGGCTTCTGATCATTAATAGCACTCAAGGATTCTGGGTTTTAGGGTATCAGAGTTGGGAGTCTCTGATGAAAGCTTTCTGGGGTGGCCTGCATGCCATCCCGCCGTCAAGATTCCCTTGCTGGCCCTGTTGGGGTTGGGAATCCCTTTTGGACTCCGGTATGTGCTTCCTGGTCTGACCCTGTTGTCACCCTCTTTCCCCATTAGCCTTGTAGCGGTGCCTGGGAACCCGCATCCTGTGGAAAGACTGAGGATCAGATGACGGCTTCCGGTCAGGCTCGTAAATACGTGAACGCCTTCTCAGCCCGGACTCTGGTCATGTGAGACGTTTCCAGAAAAGCATTATGGATTTCAGAACACTTCAGATTGACTTGGGATATGGCATTCCTCGACATGAGCTTTTCATGATTGGGAGAAGAATCCATTTTTTGTTGTGGTACAACAGTTGAGAGCAGCACCAAGTGCATTTAGTTGGATGAAATCTTATTAGATTTCACTCAACTAAAAAGATTTTTTTTAAATAAGTCTTACCTAAATTATTAGGTAATGAATTGTAACTGGTTGTTAATATCATATGCAGATTTTTTTTAAAAAAAACATAAAGTGATTTATCTGTATTTTAGAAGATTCAACAGATCAGTATTTTTGCCTGTGATGAGGTTTTTGAAATTTTACACACACACACACACACAAAAAGGTACTCCAGTATTTCACTTTTCTCAATCACTAAACATACACATAGATTTTTTAAAAATCAGTAAAAGCATTACTATAAATGTTGGCTAAATACCGTGGAACAATTAACAGAGATTATAAATGCTCATTTATGGTTAACAACATTGGAGGTACACTTACTGTACTAAACCATTTTATGAGTTTTTTGTTAGCTTGCTTTAAAAATTATTACTGTATGAAATAGTTTTATAAAAAATTATATTTTTATTCAGTAATTTAATTTTGTAAATGCCAAATGAAAAATGTGTTTTGCTGCTATGGTCTTAGCCTGTAGACATGCTGCTAGTATCAGAGGGGCAGTAGAGCTTGAATGGAAAGAAGAGAAACTTGGTGTTAGGTAATTGACTATGCACTAGTATTTCAGACTTTTTTATTTTTTATATATATACATTTTTTTCCTTTTGTAATACATTGGAAAACTTGTTTGGGAGATTTTTGCTTTTGTTGTTGTGTTTTTCTTTTGGTTGTTTTTTTTGTATTTTGTTTTTTTTATTATTGTTGGTTTATAAAAGCATGCATTGCACTTCTTTTTTTTTTGGGAGATCTATGTTGTTGTTGATGTCCTATGTTTTGTTTCAAGTTCAGCTTGACTGTTCTTTAATTCAGGGGTTCTGAGTTTCACAGCATCCCCAATGGTTTTTAAGTGTATGGTCTCAGAACTGCCTTACAGGTCCTGTGTTTGTAGCTGGGGGAGACAGAGACTGAGGTCAATAGCCAGTTGCTGCCTTAAGAACATTTGGTGCAAGATGGCCGGCACTGAACTTTTGATATGACAGTGTATTACTGCCTTGTAGCAAAATAAAGCTGTGCCCTTATTTTACTTACTTTTGACTTCTCTCTTGCTTGTGATTATGAATGATAGTTATACTTTGAAGAAAATGGAGAAAATTCAATGCACTTTCCTCTCTTAAAAATTTGCACACCATCTGAACTTCATGTGAAAAGTCAAGACTCATTACTATGGAGGAAGAAGAACAGGCAAACCAAGTTCAGTAGTTCACAAAATAACCACACTGACATTTGGGAAGAATCTTCCAAAAGGGTTCCAGCATTTTGGGGCTTAGGATAATGCAAAGAGAGTCCATTTGCAAAAGTACCCAGACCCTGTATCTGGGCAGGGTGTGAGAGGGCCATGGAGTGGTGCATGCACATGGGTACTGAAGGTATTGCCACCTGCAGGAGTGAGTCATGGAAATCAGGAGCAGTGAGAGGTGCAATAACCTTTGGCCAGCGCACTCCACCTAAGGAGACCCCACAGGGAGCGAGCCAAAGGTGATCCCTAACTTTGCTTCCATCATTTCTCCCACCTCCACCTGGGGGTCCTCCCCAGCAGAAACAACCAGAAGCCAGGGGGCAGGGAAGCACTGGGATGGATGTAAACTAGCAAGTCAGGCCTCTAGGACATCGTAGCATCACCAATGCAGCCCAACTCCCCTCTTTTACAGATGAACCCCCACCAGATCCATCTCTCAGCTCAGTGTTCTTTTCACTGTGCTATAATACCCCTTAAGGATAAATTCCTTTTAATTGCCTTAAGTCACTCTCTTCCAACTTCAACTTTGAATTTTCATGTGCATGATACGCTTGGTATCATGGAGCTGAGGATTTGTTACACCTAATTACTAGTCTTTAAGACTGTTTTGCATTGTTTGATTGTCTGGATGGTAACACATGTCCTAGGATCAGGATGTTTTTTTATATTAGTGCCCTCTCAGAGTATTTTTCCAGGTGCTGTCTCTGCCACTTACTGCCAGTTTGAACTTAGACAAGTCAGTGAGCAATTTGAGCCCTTTTTCCTTATCTGGGAAATGAGTTCATTCCTACAATGAAACTTTTGTGAAGTAAAGCACTGTACGAATGTTTGCATTACCTATGCTTTCCGTCATTCATTAAGTGATACATGTGGTACAGTGTGTCACATGTTCACCTGGCTGGTAAAGTGCATTGCCAATTGCAGGGATCACATTGTAATCATTAACATAAATTAATGGCAAGAGTGAATTCATTATACAGAACTGAAATATATATTTACTTTTCTAACAAGTATGTAACACAATAACTAGAGTCTTAAAAACTTGAACTAATGAAATATGAATATAAATCTAGATTTTTTTTTTTGTACTAGGGATTGAACCCAAGGGCATTCTACCTCCAAGTAACATCCTTAGACCTATGTTTATTCTTTATTTTGAAACAGGGTCTCACTACCTTGCAGAGGGCCTCACTGAGTAGCTGAAGCAGGCCGCTAACCTGCAATCCTCCTGTCTCAGCCTCTCAAGTACTGATATTACAAGCTTGCGCCACCACACCCAGCTAAATCTAGATTTTTATATGCAAACACTCACACTCACATAACACTCATTTCACAAGCCTCTTAGACATGTTTTTCCGGATCATTTTTTATGTCTAAAAAAGCATATAGAATTGTTAAAGTGATTGATGGTAACACAACTGTTGAACAGGTTCCCAGTAACCTGAGGGTTTGTATAATAAGGAAATTATTTACTGGGGATAGAATTTTAACAGTCACAACCACTGGGAAGTTGGCTTTCATCAGCAGCTAAGGTCATACTGAGAACCGTGAACAATTTCATTCAAATAGTTTGCTTTTAGATCATCTCAGTGTGTCAAATAAGGCATCAGAGATCATAAATGTAGAGGCAAAGAACTGGTTTAAATATCCTATGAGGGGGCCAGGCATGTAGTTCAGTGGTAAAGCAAAAGCTTAGCACCTGTGAGGTCTTGGTTCAATCCCCAGCCTCACAAAAAATAAACAAAACCTCTATGAATACTTATCTATATTTTAAATCTAATCACATGAAAGGTGAATAAAAAAGATTGTTTTACTACTTAGATTTTACTAGTGGCTTCAGGAAGGCAGTGGTCAGAAACTTCTAATTCATTATTAAGGTACATTATTTTTAGTTCAGGAGCCTGGAAAGTCTAAGAGCAAGGATCTAACAGATTCAATGTCTGGTTAGGGCCCACTTCCTGGTCATAGATGGCATCTTTCTGCTGTGTTTTTGTGTGGCAGAAGGGCCTGCTCTCCCCTGCCCACACACCCTCCACCCGCAGTGGTCCTGCTCTCTGCAGCAGGAATTCCCGTAGCAAAATAAATGGTAATATTACTATTGAATTGAAAGGTTGCCCTTTTGAGTTACTACGTGTGAAGCTGGCGTGTGCATATGTATATCCAGGAAATAGGAAAGACACTGAGAAGACAGATGTGTCCCCCGCCTTTTAGATGGGTCTGATAGGTATGAGAGATGTCCAAGGAAGAACTTGCTTGTTTCTTTAGAACTTTTACAATATTAGAACTGGATTACCAGACTAGATATCACTGTATTGCTATATTGAGAGAAAATCAGGTTTGGAGTCTGACCAATCTTGGTGGAGTTTTTGTGTGTTGTGTGGTACTAGGGATTGAACCCAGGGGCATTCTACATCCAAGCTACACGCCCAGTTCATTTTATTTTTAGTTTGGAAACAGGGTCTCACTAGGTTGTTGAGAGTTGCTAAATTGCTGAGGCTGACCTTGAAACTGCAATCCTCCTGTCTCAGCCTCCCAAGTACTGAGATTAAAGGTATGAACCACCAAGCCCATCTCAATCTTGGTTTTAATTCAGACTTCGTCCTTACTTTACCAATTCTGTGATTTTGTATGAGTTTTACTTTATCTCCCTAACTTCATTTAATTTATATTTTACTTATATTGGAGATAAAAATACAATTCAAGGATGTTGGGCATTGTGAAGATTACATGAGGTAGTAAATACATCCTTGTATCTCTGTGTATGTTGCAGTGCCTGTCAATTAGGTAAGTCATGATGACTTACGATCAAAGAAAAACCTTATCAGTTGCCCAGCAATGAAAAAGGGAAGACTTCTCAGGTCCATGTCCCTGATTGTGTGTTAAATCTCTTCTGTCCTAAAACTAACTTCAAATCTAAATGTTATCTTCTCAAAATATGCTTAATCAGGCCAACATATATCAATCCTTCTTATTCAAATGTATGTGGGAAAATTAGGGCTTATTTTTCCTTGAATTTGTTTTCTAATCCAAAACCTATCTTATGTGTTTGTTTTCTCCATTGCCAGTAAGGGTATGATTAGTAATGACATGGTATTTGTTCAGTGCTCACTGTAGGAAGGAGAATAACGGTGATGTCTGAGTGGTCAGAGTGTTGGGAAACTGAAAGGGAAACCTGGATAAAAGAAAAAGATATGAGGCTGGAGAGTCAGATAAACTGGATTTGAACTTTGTCCTTAGAGATATGGGGAGTCATTCAATGGTTTTAGGAAGGGAAATAAAATGATTAATTTATAGCTGATTTATATAAATAATCAAGTTCAAATTCTTTATTTGTAGATAGTATAAAATTTAAAAAATTAGGTTAACAGGGGCAGATGACTGCAGAATCTGAATTCTACACCCAGTTAATTGGGTTTTACATAGTATATTTCCTACTGCTTCTTAATTTTGAAAGAATGTGCTTTAATCCTAGAAAATCCTATTGAAGAAAAAAAAAATCTTTTTTTTTTTTTTTTTTTTTTTTTTTTTTGCGGTACTGGGGATTGAACTCAGGGGCATTCTACCTCCGAGATATACCCCCAGCCCTATTTTTTATTCTTTATTTTGAAACCGAGTCTCACTAAGTTGTGGAGTGCCTCACTAGGTAGCTGAGGCTGGCCTCGAACCCGGATTCTCTGGTCTCAGCCTCCCGAATGCTGGGATTACAAGCGTGGGCCACCACGCCCGGCAGAAAAAAAATCTTTTAATCTGAAGTTCATAAAAGCTCCTTGCACATTTTATAGTCCATAAAGTAATTCATTCGGGAATTGCATAACCACTTTTTCCCTTTTAAGAATAGATATTTTCAACCAGTAATTTGCCTAAAACCTTCTCTGTCATTTTCAAAACCCAAATAGCCCACTGTCTTTTTTTGTATGGTATAATCCTTGATTGTATTTTGATATAGTTTTATATTTTGTCCATCCGGGAATCCTGCCAACATTTGTTCCTAGACGTATATTCAACTTAATTTTATATCTTATTTTGCCCTTTAATTTAGAGCACATTCTCATAGTCAGTGGTTCTCAGACTTTATTAGGCATCAGAAACACTTTGGGAACTTGCTGAAAATGGAGATTTTCTGCCTCATCTTCAGGGACTCTGAGCCCCCAAACAGGTGTGCATTTAGCAATGCTTAACAAGCTTTCAGGTGCTTCTAACACAGGTGATCCGAGAGGACCACAATGAAAAAAAACCTCCTGCCTTAGGGGAAAAAATTTGTTCCTCCATCCCTGTGTTTTCTATCTACACATTGTTCAATAGCCTTCAATTCCTGTGGTGTCCCTAGTTTGTTTGTTTGTTTGTTTGTTTGTTTGTTTTAAACGGCCACTGGTCTACAGGACATTAGAAAAATATTAAGACCCTAACTATAAGAAGGTTTTCTCAAACCCAGAGACTCATTATATCATAGACGGTAATTAAAGCTAACCTTGAGCCAGGTGCGGTGGCACACACCTATAATACCAGCACTTGGGAGGCTGAGACAGGGGGATTACAGGTTTGAGGCTAGCCTCAGCAACTTAGTGAGACTCTTCACAACTTAGTGAGACTCAAAATAAAGAAATAAAATAGGGCTGGGGTGTAGCTCAGAGGTAGAATGCTTCTGGGTTCAATCTCCAGTACCACACACACACACACACACACACACACACACACGCATACACAAAACAACTAACAACCACCACCTTTATATCCATCTTTTGTTTGATTTTTACAGTATGTAGGGAAGCAAAATTTTATATTTGAACCTATTTTATAATATGATTCTATTGCACATGTTCTATCAAATGAAAATATATATCTCAAGAAGTTTAGCATGGATACAAAAAGACCATTTATACTAAAAAATCCTTGGTTCCTAACCAGTCTCTAATCAATGTGCCAAAAACCCTTGTTCAAGTTACTTTACACCTCTGTACTGTGGGATTTCTATTTAAATGGAGGAAGTGTTTAATCCTGTATATAGTTACAAAGCACACAGAGGTTCTCAGATCAAAGACAAACACAATTCAAAGAAAGCTTCATTAGCCCAAAGACCTTGGAATACTTAGGATAGAATTGTAAGGTTTTCCTGCTAGAAAACATCCTCTGAAGTGAACTTAAAACAAATCACTCTTAGCTTGTATTTGGAGGCAAATGCTGAGGGCAGAATAAAGATTTGTTTCACTTGGTCACCTTGCTGTCGCGTGTTCTTTACTGTTCCCAAATAGCTAACAATGGAAAGATCTAATTCATTCATTTATTGAGATTAGAACCTAACTCATTCATTTATTCAATAAATATTTACTGAGCACTTCCTATGCAAGGCAGAATTCAAAACAAATATGTATGTTATATATACATGTTTATATAGAAACAACATATATAATTAAGGGCACAGCAATATTTTCTTGGATACCCTCAAAGTCATCAAGAAAGAGGACTATTTTATATTTGTTTTTTTTAATAACCATACATCTAAATATAAAATATCTTTTTTCATGTTTTAACATTTCTGACAGCAGGCTCTATCTTTAACACAGTTTGATTTTTCTTTATTTGACAGCAGTTACTAAAGCCACAGTTTTACAACTGATAATACTATGGAATAAAGGAAGAGCTCGGAACTTACCAACAAAGATTTTAGAAAGGACCTCCTGCCTTTTTATTAGCATTGAAACCAACCAGTGTCCTGTGTGCTTCATTCAGGCATATTGGAGCCACATACTTAACAATAGTTCATGAGTTAGTGCATGCCTGGCCTTCATGGTGGGAACCCCCCATTAGATCCAGTGTCTAACTCAATGCCCAGAATAAAGTAGGTGCTCAATAATTATTCAGAAAATCCGTGAATGAGCATGAGTTAGTATCTCTGTCTGTTCTCACCTCTAGCTCACCTTTGTGACTATGGTCAAACACTTCATCTCTCTGGGTCTGTTTTTGCTCAAATCTAAATAAGTTTGGACCAGCTCATCCATATACTCCTTCCAGTTATTACATCTTGGAATCAGTAAAATCACTGGGAAGTAGGAAGCTGCAGTGGTTTTAGAAGATTGTTTGAAGTGTGCATTGCTCACAAAGGTAATGCATTTAATAACATTTACTAAACACCAAGTATACAAAGGGAGAGAGAATTCCATTCCTCTATCTCTAAGTGATGCAATTGGTGCTTATATAGAGTTCAAGAACCTAATACTGGGTTGTGCCACTTAAAAGCTACTCAACATATGGAAGCTGTTTGTGTATGCTATAACTAATTTGTATCATAAGCCAACTAACCAGCTGTTTCATCATACAAAAGTCTAAGACAACTTACACCTACTTTCTATCATTTGTGGAAAGTCAATACTCCAGGGCAGGAGTGGGCAGATTACAGCCCCTGGCCAAATCTGGCTGCCTACCGTTTTAGTAAATACATTTATTTCACTGGAGCACGGCTACACTCTTTCACTGCCCTGTTGTCTGTGGCTGGTTTCCTACTTCAATGGCCATGTTAAGTAGTTGCAAAAGAGACCATGTAGCCTATAAAGCCTAAAATATTTACTATCTAGACCTTATAGAAAAAAATTGTAACCACCGGCCTAGAAGAAAAATAATAAAAAATCACAGTAGCAGTGTCAGTGGTGAAGATAATGGATTCTGCTTTGAACAGAATTTATGATTTATTAATTTCTTTTTTTTTAATGTTTTTGGTACTGGGGATTGAACCTCCTCCCCCCCACCCAAGGGCATCCTACCTCCAAGCTACACTCACAGTCCATTTTTTAATTTTTTTTTTTTTTGAAACAGGGTCTTGCTAAGTTGCTGAAAGTCTCCCTAAGTTGATAAGGCTGTCTTCAAATCTGTGATCCTCCTGTCTCAGCCTCCCAGCTACTGGGATTACAGGTATGTGGCAGTTTCCTGGGCCCTGTTTATGGCTACATACCATGATTGCTTCTATTTGGGAGTTGAGGATATCTAGTAGATTGTATGAAACTGCCAACATCTGGTGCATTTGACCTATAGATATCAGCACCTTCATGTGATTCAATATGATACTTTGGATTCACCCACTTCAGTGTGTTCGGTTTCAATTCCCCATTCCCTTTGGAGTCTTCCAGCTACCTCAGTTTCTCAATCTGGACCATGTATTAGAATCACTTGAAGAGCTTTTAAAAGATTTATGCCAGGACCAATTCCTGGGTGGAAGAGCCCAGCATTAGTATTTTTGGAAAGCACCCCGGGCGATTCTAAAGTGTAGTCCGGGTGGGGGTGTGCTCAGTAGTAGAGCACTTGCTTAGCGTGCATGAGGACTTGGGTTGGATCTCAAGCGCTGTGGGGGGAAAAAAAGTGTGAACAGGCTTGAGACCCACCAGGCTACTAAGAGCTTTTGGCAACACCCACACGCTGTGTGTTATGGATTCCTTCCGGCTGGATATAAGGATGTAGACTATTATAACAAACAACGGAGGTGCTATAGTTTGGATGTGGGATGTCCCCCAAAGTACCATGTGTTAATGGCTTGGTCTCTAGCCCATGGTGGCACAGGGGGAGGGGTTAGGACATTTGGGAGGAGGGGCCTAGTGTGAGGAAGTTAGGTTATTGGATGCATGCCCTTGAAGGAGTTGTCGGGGCCTTGGCCCCTTTCTGTCTCTTTCCTTGCTTTTCAGCTGCGATGAGTTGAACAGGCCTCTTTTGCCACAAGTACTGCGCCACCACAGGCCCCAACCAACATTTCCTTTAATAAGTTGACTAGCTCAGATATTTTGTCACAGTGATGGAAATCTCACACATAGGGTAATCGTACTGCAGTGGTTCTCAAACTTCAGCGCACATCACATCACTTGGAGGCCTAGTAAACACAGATATCAGAGTCCCATCCCCAGGGTTTCTGATTCTGTAGTCTGGGCTGGGCCTGAGAATTTCTATTTCTAGCAAGTTTCCAGACAATGTTGATGCTGCTGATCCTAGCCCCACACTGTGAGAACCACTGTACTGTTACTGTCTTCTAGGGGCACAGTGCCTAGGTCATAGTAAATCCTTTGTAAATGTTTGTTGAACAGATAATTATGGTAGAGGGTAAAGCCGGTGAGTATTCTATGTTAGATTCTAGGGATATAGCCGTGAACAGGACAAGTAGCCTCCACTCTCATGGAGCTTACACTCTAGAGAGAAATACATAACTTGAAGGCTAACTATGAGCCAGGCATGATGATGCCTGCTTGTAAACCCAGTACTTGGGAAGCTAAGGTAGGCAGATCACACAGGTTTGAGACCAACCTGGGCAACTTAGTGAGACCCTGTTTCAAGATAAAAAAAAGAATAGTGATGCAGCTCAGTGGTCAAGTACCCCTGAATTCAACCCCCAGTACCAAAAAGATGACTATGAATACTACAAAAGGGAAGCATGGCGCCCTGGAGCAGCACATGGGAGTCACCTGGCCCAGTGGCTTCCACTCTTCTGAAAACCCCTCTTAATACCATGATGCCAAGGTTTGTCATCAGTAGGTCTACTGCAATCCAAGGACAGAGCACTCAATTGGGAAACCAAATAAAGGGCAAATGGGAGAGAGAGAGAAAGGGGGTGGGGGGGGGAGAGAGAGAGAGAGAAGAAGGAGAAGGAGAGAGAGAAAGGGAAAGAGAAAGAAAGGAACTGGTCAATACATAAAAAGAACAAAAAGTGGGCCTGACCAGGAGTCAAATTTAGGTTCTTTCTTTGGTCTTATTACCACTGACTATGAACATAGGCCTATTTAATCAACTAAAATGAGATTGTCTCTAATATATCTACAATCTTAATAATTACCAGGAGAAAGGACATGGAGACCTGACGAAGATTACAAGCTCCTTCCCCATCTCTTCTCACACAAATACAGGTTCCAGAATGCTGGCACACAGAGAATGACAGAAGATCTCCATTCTAGTTATTTGAGCTGTGTTAAGTTTGCTAAGACTGAAGACATATTTGGACTCAATTGGTCTCCACTGATGGGGCCCTTTCTGTAAGGGAAGTATGCAAGAAACCAAAATGGTTTCAGTGGTAACAATATTCAGAGCTAGGTTATCTGGAATACTGTCACAGTTCTAATGGTCTTCCATTCTGAGGGCTCCGTGATGCTCCCTGCCAGCCACTCTGGTCCTATGGCCCTTCCCTCTATGCCCACTCATCTCTCTTTCCGTGGTTATCATCTCCATAGGAATCATGATGACATCGGTCTTTGTCCTGGCCTAGTTTTTTAATTCTTTTCTACAAACTAGTATTGACTTCATTTTTTTTTTTTAAACAAGGTCTGAGTAATCTTTTCCATAGACAAATCTTTGAATAATGTACTTCAGCAATAATACTTTTTGATGGAGTAGATTTTTTTCCTTACTGGTCATACTGCAAGACAGTTGACTGAGTCCCCCCACAGTTTTCTTTCCATCCTCTTTCCATTTGTCTAGTCTCTTTCTTCTGGGTGCCTTCTGGTAGGTGTTAACTTTTTGTTGTTGTTGTTTTTGCAGAACTGGGGATTAAAACCAGGGGCATTCTACCTCCAAGCTACAACCCCAGCCCTATTTTTTTTAATTATTTATTTTGAAATGGGATCTCACTAAGTAGCTGAGGCTGGCCGTGAACCTGCGATCCTCCTGTCTAAGCTTCACAAGTACTGGGATTACAAGTGTGCGCTACCACATCTGGCTGGGTGTTAACATTTTGAAACATCTCCTTATCCCTAAGTAGGGTGGTTGTGGTTTTAGCAAGGGCAGGAGGAGTGGCAGAACTGTACTTACTGGAGAAGCTGTCAGCAACCCTAATCAAGCAGAAGAGAAGACACTACTCCATGGATAGTCAGCAGGCACTGGAACTCGTGGCCAGAAGCCTCAACTCCATCCATGATGCTGGTTACTGATCCCCCATTATGTGAGTAGAATAAGGCCCAAAGTAGCATGCCCTTGGGACATAAAATCAATTACAAGCCAAGTGTGGTGATGCACGCCTGTAATCCCAGCATTTGGGAGGCTGAGACCAGAGGATCCGGGTTCACGGCCAGCCTCAGCTACCTAGTGAGGCACTCTGCAACTTAGTGAGACCCTGTTTCAAAATAAAGAATAAAACATAGGGCTGGGGGTATAGCTCAGAGGTAGAATGCCCCTGAGTTCAATCCCCAGTACCACACACAAAAAAAATCAATTACAGGGCTACATGGGCCCCACTACAGTTTTCAAACAGTAGTGACGTATTTCCAGGGCCCCACTTCCAGAGGTATGTAGCATATGGTGGCAGCTCTGCCTCCTCACATATGGCCAAGTCATTCTGGAGTTTGTCTCTTCTCTCCATCACTAGATGTGTTTTTTAGTTTTTTCTACTCAGTAGGTTTCATCCTTTATCCTGGACATCTACCCCTCCCCCCACCTTGCCAGAGTCACAGGACTGTCTTCTGCCATTCTATACCCCATTAGCCCATGATTTCCCTCCTTGTCTTTTATCTTTGCTTCTTTCACTATTGAGAGAAGGTTTTTTAAAAATAGGCCCAAAATATGAGTCAGACTTAGAGCTTGAGTAGAGAAGCACCGCTGGACCAGTGGGCAGGAGTTGCACTCTCACCAGCCCTGTCTCTGAGCAGGTGGCAGTGCCTCCCTGCAGACTGCCAAAGTCATCTTGAAACTGATCTCAATTGGCGCTTTCATTGACATCCTTCCTTTGAAGTTGACTTTCCAGATCATCAGTGGTTTTGTCTACAGACCCCAGCAAGGTGTCATGGCAAACCTTTACTCACAAAGCAATGTTCTTACCACCCTCTTGTTCTGGGACACCAGTCTGATTAAGAGCAAATATGAATAGGTTGGTGGATGGATAGGGATGGTAGATGGATCGGTGGCATGATAGGGCAAGCATTGTGAAGTGTTAATTGTAGAATCTAGGCAGGGAAGGTGCAGATGTTTGCTTTAAACTTCAGCTTCTCTGAATGTTTAAAATATTCATAATAAA
>PVLC010035119.1:0-16511 GCA_004027655.1 Graphiurus murinus | reverse complement strand
CAGCATTCGGGAGGCTGAGACCGGAGGATCCGGGTTCGCGGCCAGCCTCAGCTACCTAGTGAGGCACTCCGCAACTTAGTGAGACTCGGTTTCAAAATAAAGAATAAAAAATAGGGCTGGGGGTGTAGCTCGGAGGTAGAATGCCCCTGAGTTCAATCCCCAGTACCGCAAAAAAAAAAAAAAAAAAAAAAAAAAGAAAAGAAAATCTGAAAGAATCAACAGCAATAAGAAAATCTTGGAACTAATAAGCAATTATAGCAAGGAAGTGAGATATAAGATTGGTATATAAAAATCGATTGCTTTTCTGTCTACCAGCAAGAAATAAGTAAAATTTGAAATTACAAACCTGTTATTATTTATATGAGCACCCCCAAAATAAAATATGTATAAATCTAACAAAATATATACAAAATCTATGTGAGGAAAAACTTCAAAACTCTGATGAACAATATCAAAGACCTAAATAAATGGAAAGATATTTTGTGTTCCTGTATAGGAATACTCAATATTGTCAAGATATCAATTCTTCCCAGCTAGTTATTTAGCAAATATAAACAAACTGATTCCAAAGTTTATCTCAAAGGGGAAATACCCCAGAAGGACCAACTTAATATTGAAGGAGAAAAACAAAGAAGACTGATATTACCCAATTTTAAGACTTACTATTGGTTAGCTACAATAATCAAGATAGTATAGTGTTGGCCAAAGAAAGGATAAATTGATCAATGGAACAAAATTGAGAGCACAGAAAAAGATTCAAATAAATATAATTGATTGGTCTTTGACAAAAGAAGAAAGATGATACAATGAAGCAAACATAATCTTTTCAGTAATATTACTGGAACAACTAGACATCCACACACAAAAAGATGATCTAGACATAGACCTTACACTCTTCATAAAAAAAAATTCAAAATGGATCATAAGCCTAAATGTAAAATCCCAAACTATAAAACTTCTAGAAGATAACCTAGGAGAAAATCTAGATGACCTTGGAACTTTATAAAATATAACACTAAAGGCACAATCCATTAGAGATATGATTGATAAGCTGCACTCCATGAAAATGAGAAACTCTGTTCTTCACAGAAAGATAATGTTAAGAGAATAATAATACAAGCTACAGACTTGGAAAAATATTTCCAAAAATTTTATCTAACAAAGGATATTATCCTAAATATAAAAAACCCATAAAATTCAGCAATGAGAAAAATGGACAACCCATTTTTGAAATAGGCAAACACCTGAATTGACATCTCACCAGAGAAGATAGTCGAGTGGCAAGAAGCATATGAAAAGACGTTCAGCATCCTATGCCATCAAAGAGCTGCACATTAAAATGACAATGAGATACACACCTATAAGAATGACCCAAAACCAAGTCAAGGGAAACATCAAATGCTGGTGAGGATATGGAGAAACAGGAACTCTCACATATTGCTGATAGGAATGAGAAATGGTATAGCCACTTAAAAACAATTTGGCACGCTTGTAATCCCAGCATTTGGGAGGCTGAGACCGGAGGATCTGGGTTTGCAACCAGCCTCAGCTACCTAGTGAGGCACTCTGCAACTTAGCGAGACCCTGTTTCAAAATAAAGAATAAAAAATAGGGCTGGGGGTATAGCTCGAAGGTAGAATGTCCCTGAGTTCAATCCCCAGTACCACGAAAATAAAACAAAACAAACAAACAAACAAAAGGAGTTTGGTAGATTCTTGTAAAGCTAAATATACTCTTACTATACTATATAGCAATGGCTCTCTTTAGCAATTATCCCCAATGGTTACAACCACATAAAAATGTGCAAATGGATGTTTTATAGCAGTATTTATAATTGCCAAAACTTGGAAGCAACCAAGATGTCCTTCGGTAGGTGAGTGATAAATAAACTTGGGTGTATCCAAACACTGCAATATTATTCATCACTGTTTCACTTCCCTCACTGAGGAAGGAAGGTTTATTTGCTCACAGTCTTGAGGTTTTGGTCCACATTAGGCAAAGTTACATTGGCAGAACTCAGGACAAGGCAGTGGGAAGCAGGGGGAGAAGAGGAACATATGTATTATTACATATACATTCTCACAATGGGTTAGTCATCAGGTTTTAATGATGCTTTGGGCTCGTTTCCTCAATTCAAATAGATAAGTTGAATTGGGAAATTAAAACTAGTAGCTCGGTTGCAGCTTCAACAAATCTTTATTACAAAGCCAGTAGGAAATAGAAAGTGAAGAGAAGAAAAGCAGTGTGCCTGGCAGACACAGTGGAGAGCTCGAAAATAGAACTCTGCCCCCTCTCCAACCCCGGCCCTTAAATACAGGTTTTCTTATTGGTATGTTCTTATCAGTGTTACCAAGACAATGGGCTAGTAGCTTATTTCTTAGGCAGGTGATGTCTCCTTGTCTGTGGGCAGTGTACTTACTAAGTTCAGAGGTCAATAATCTACCTTGCTTTCACCTCTGTTGTATTGGGCTGTATTGGTTGCCCATCAGCTATGAGTGCTTTGAAGTAACACACACAGTTTCTCATACCAAGGCCAGGTCCCAAGGAATAGGAGGGAAACAGGCACTAATTACAGCCAGGGTAGCTGTGTATAATCTCTAAGAGCAAGACTTAAGGCTCTTGCTATCTCTACAGCTCCAAAATGTGCCAGGCAGAGTCACTGTGATCGTAGGGTTTTTAGTTGCTTCTATATATTTGTAGGGCTGAAGGCTTAAATTGTCTTTGTAGGCTAAAAGCTAAAGCTTTAATTGCCTTTACATTCTACTATGGGTTAATCATCAGGACAAAGGGCAGAGAGAGAGCGAAGGGGTAATGTAATAGGCAAAGCTACCACCTCTCCCTGCCTGAGTGCCTGTGCAGCACCCAGACTCTGAGTGCCTTTCACATTTTTATTGGAAGTTAATACGGGAGCAACTTCTTAGTACTGGCACATATATAGCCCCTAAGGCCCCACCCGCAGTGACCCAGCTCCTCCTGCCACACTGTTCCTCCCCACCTTACCACCATAAATCCATCAATCCATCAATGGATTTATCCACTGATGAGATTAGAGCCCTCATCGTTCAATCATTTCACCCCTGAACATTTTGCATCGTCAAAACAGGAGACATTCTATATCCAAACCATGACAAGCACTAAAATGAAAAGACCACTCATGCCACTGAAAAGACATGCAGGAAACTTAAAATGCATATTACTAAGCAAAAGAAGCTAATCTGAAAAGGCTACACAGCATGAATCCAACTATAGGACTTCCCCAAAAGGCAAAACTCTAGACACAGTAAAAAGATCAGTGGCTGCCAAATTTAGGGGGGGTAGAAGAATGAATAGACAGTAGGCAGTGAAACTATTCCTGTACAATACTATACTGGTAGATACATGTCAGTGTACATTTGGCAAAACCCATAGGATGCACAACACCTACAGTGAATTCTCAACTATGGATGTCTAGTGATAATGCTGTGTCAATATAGGTTCATCAGCTGTAACACATGTGCTCTGCACTGCTATGGAATGCTGATAGTGGGGGAGGTTGTGCACAGGAGAAGACAGAGGTTATACAGGAATTCTCTATACTTTCAACTCAATTTTGCTTTGAACCTAAAACTTCTCTTAAAAAAAGACCTGAAGGAGCACCATTCTACTTCTTGCAGGCTACGTACTGTGAAATGTTTCCAAATATCTATCAGAATGTCTCTCCAAACTACAATAATTAAAGCATTTCCTCTAAAAACTAAGTTCTAATGTTGAATTTTTAAAATCTTAGCTAAATTCTATTAAACTTTTTAAAACTCTAATAAGCACATATTTGCTCTTAGCTGCTAGCCTTCTGTTATTTTTCTTTCTTTCTTTTTTTTTTTTTTTTTTTTTTTGAGGTACTGGGGATTGAACTCAGGGGCATTCTACCTTTGAGCTATACCCCCAGCTCTATTTTTTATTCTTTATTTTGAAACCAGGTCTCACTAAGTTGCGGAGTGCCTCACTAGATAGCTGAGGCTGGCCGTGAACCCAGATCCTCCGGTCTCAGCCTCCCAAATGCTGGGATTATAAGCGTGCGCCACCACGCCCTGCTTGCCTTCTGTTATTTTTCAACTCAGTCTCTGAAACAGTTCTTCCTTTATTGTGAAATAATTTCCAGGATTTAGCTTTCCATGGAACTTCAAGGTATGTAATGTAAGGAATAGGTTAGCTTTTTTTTTTTTTTTAGAATTCGCTTTAGGACTCTGAGTAGTCATCATTTTATAACTCCTACTAGGAGATTTGGCTTAATACCATTCTAGATCTCTTGATTTTCTTTTTGTTCTTTGGGAAATGAGCTACCTGAGCAAACAAATCTGGTTTTAAAGACAAATAATTCTGGTAATATTTTCAGTTATTTATGATTCTTTAAATAGAATCCCTCTAATGTTTTGAAAGAATGCTGAGAAATGCCTCAGGCAGTGGCCATTAGTCAAAGGTCCTGTTCCTCCCACTTCCTCTTCTGTGAACCCTGCAGCCAGGTTGTTTCTGCCCCTGGCTAAGCCCATTAAGTGGAGACCTGACCTGAGGGGTACCAATTCCAGGCTGGACTGGGCTGATCAGACTCTCTTTCCTAAGGGGATTGTGGAATGAGGAAAGAGAAAACCTGAGGTGGTGAGGTATGGATGCTGGAATGTAATGGTCTTGATAACCAAGGAACCCCAAGACAGCAGAGGAAGCTGGTCCTCAGAAAGCAAGAGAAAGGGAACCAGTGCTAAGGGCAAAACCAAGGTAAGAGACTTTGCAACTCTCTCCACAGTTGCTACTTTTCATACGTCTGAGCCCCACTGTAGCACAAGGGATGCAGGATGGAGTCACACCCTTACTGTTTTAAAATAGTGTGTTACTAGAAAGTTCGAGGTATAATGAGGCCAGCAGATCTGGAGATGAATGCCACTAAAAGATAGTTTATTACTCACAGTCCCCAAGAAGAGGAGGCCACCAACGCATCAGGGTCTGTCAGAGGGACAGGGAGAACCAAGGGCAAGAGCCTTTACCCGGATTCCATGAACTGGTGGGGTAAGGTGGGTAGTTTTAGGAATAGCTAATTTGAATAATTCCAAAAGGCTCTGGGGCATAAGGGATATCCTCAGCAGTCTGGTATCTGACCCTAGGGACATTTGGGAAGGTGTCCGGGGGGCCCAAGAGTATAAGAGCTTAATAAAGGAGATGATTGGGTGTGTGGACTCTGGATTGGTTGGTTCATATTTGAAAAGCATGCCCCCAGGAGGAGGAGGACTCCTAAAGGGGGCAGGAAGGGGATGAGGGAGGCAGGAAGCCAAGGCCAGGTAGAGGCATACTACTAACTTGTTCACAATAAGCTGGGCAGGGTGGCACATGCCTATAATCTCAGTACTTGGGAGGCTGAGACAAGAGGATCACAGGTTTGAGGCTAGCTGTAGCATCTTAGCAAGACCCTGTTTCAAAATAAGAAATAAAAAAAGAGGCTGGGAATATAGCTTAGAGGTTCAAGTCCCAGTACCAAAAAACCAAAAAGTCAACAATACATTCATACATACATACATACATACATACATACATACATACATACATTGCCCACGACCAGGTATGTCCAGCACATGGGGCATCAAGTTTACAGAAGCTAGAAACAGGCTAATGCACTTATCTACAAAAGTGCTAAAAAATGGGTTCAGGAATCTCTCCAAAGTTGCAGGGCTAAATAGAAGCAACACTGGGACTAAAAGCTAAGTTCCTTGCTAACAAGCCACACTGCTTCTATTGTGTCTCTAAAACCTCCTGCTGGTCCTGGGCCTTAGTCTCTTTGAAGGAAAACATGGGCCATGAGACCTAGACTCCAAAATGGCAAAAGCAAACAGCCCTACAAAAGATTAACTTCTTGATCTTCCTGGAACGGTAAAATGTTACCTTTGACATCAAACCACCAAACAACAATAACACCCTTCCCTTCAAACAATAATATGGAATTTGTGCCTCCCCTAAAACATCAATGGCTAATTTTTCATTTATCTATCAATTAGAATTGATATTAAAAAACTAATTGTATGGCTATTCTTTGCAAAGATACATAGGGGATTTCCTGTTCCTAATACTGTGATCTGTTTTTTAATTTGTTTGTTTTGGTTTTGGTGCTGGAGATTGAACCCAGGAGCACTCTTATCTCTGAGCTATACCCCTAGCTCTATTATTTTTATTTTTTATTTTGAAACAGGGTCTTGATAGGTTGTTGAAGTTCTTGCTAAGTCACTGAAGCTGGTCTTGAACCTGTGTCCTCCTGCCTCAGCCTCCCAAGTACTGGATTATAGATGTGCACCACCACACCCAACCAATACTGTGATCTGAACATGCCACTGTAGGATCAAGAGGCTCACATCAAGGTTGACAGGTGAAACTTCTCCTGGAAGTGACGTCAGCTTGCTTATGAATTCCATGTACTCAGACACGTTCTGTTTCTTAGTGCATGCCCTCGTTCTTCAGCTGTGTGAGCTAGGCATTTTTAGACTCCACACAGTGCTTATTCTCTTATTGGTTAATATATTTTTGTGGCTTGTCTCTCCTTTAGATTATAAACTTCCTACTGGCAAAAGTATTCTGTGTATCTAGTTCTTCCCTTTCTCTGGTCCTTTATTCCCTTTCTAACAGTCCAGGCTTTTATAAAAGGTAGGCATGAGCATGAACGATATATCAGAATACTGCTATAACAAAACCAAAAATAAATGGAGTAAAGAAATATATATTGAATTGCTTTTAAGCTATATGGTCCTCAGCTGCTTGGTGATTATTCTTGATCCTTAGACTTTTTTTCTACTTCTTGTACTCTAGTTAATTCATGTATTTATTCTTAGATAATACAATATATGACTGGTCTGAAATAAGGTATGGTAAATATATAAATCATGTGTATATTAAATGCATGAAGATATACCGATTATATCATATGCATTTGTGTCATGGAATCTTAAAATCAACCATCTTCTAAGGAACTCACATGTGCACACACAGGATGCTACTGGCTCTGATAGATGATTGTGCTGCCTGATTTGATGGTGCTCCAGGAATAGACTGAGTGGCAGAATAAAATAAAGGAACTGTAAATAGATGCAAATTCTTATGATTTATATCTCATTTTAGTATTTTTACCTACACCATTCACCCAATCATTTATTCATCCAAAAATATTTATTGAATATGTATTGTCAGGCACTGCTCTAAGTATCCTAAATATAAATAAAGATCAAAACAATTTTTCCTCTTTAATCTATAGTAGCTCAGTGAGAAATGCACTATCATGTCCATTTTATAGATGGAAAAACTGAGCCTGACAGAGGTAAATCTGTTTCTCTAAATATACATAACTAATAAGTGCTAACTGGGATTCAGATTCAGGTGTGTACGTGTTCACAGCTCAAGCAATTTTCACCATATCCTATTGCCTTCCACCACAGTAAACATTTATAAGATATCAGCCTGAATTTCAAATAAAAAATATCAAATGAATCTATCAATGACTTTCCTTTAAAACAGTAAGAATTATCTGTAAAAAATGTGTACCTTAAAAAGCTGCATGTTTCTTGATATTGTTCTTGAACTCTCTGTGCAAGAATACAGTAAAAATCCTAAACGACAAAATAAAAGATATTTAATATCTTCTTTTACACACAGATGCATACCTATAACACACACACACAACAACAACAACAACCTTCTAAAGTCATTCGCTCTATTTTTCCCCAGTCAAGTCACATGACTTTTAAAAATGCTATATTCTTCTAGTAGAATACCTCTATTAGAATAAGGATTTTCCAGAAAAACAGTTCAAAGTTTATTTACGAAATAAATTTCAATGGCAATAATAGTGTTATGGTATTTTTGTTTACATTGAAAAAAATAAAGTGAATGATAGTTTTAGGTAGCTTTAATTTTTATTTTTACTTTTATTTATTTATTTTTTTCTTGCGGTACTGGGGATTGAACCCAGGGGAATTCTACCTCTGAGTTACACCCCCAGTCCTATTTTTTATTCTTTATTTTGAAACCGAGTCTCACTAAGTTGCCTCACTAGGTAGCTGAGGCTGGCCGCGAACCCGGATCCTCCGGTCTCAGCCTCCCGAATGCTGGGATTACAAGCGTGCGCCACCACGCCCGGCTAGCTTTAATTTTTAAAAAGAGACTTTTTCTGAGTTTTATTTGTTTTTCTTAGTTTTTAAACTGCATAATTTTCATTTTAGAAACTGGTGATATTAACTGCCCTCCAATAAGAATACTATTTTATAGAATGTATTTTTTAATAAATTAAATGATACCACACAAAAAGATAGTGGTAGTTGGAAGTGGTAGCCCATGCCTAAAATGTCAATACTTGGGAGGCTAAGACAGAAGGATTGCAGGTTCAAGGCCTGTCTCAGCAACTTAGCAAAACCCTGTTTAAAAGTAAAAAGGGCTGGGGGTGTAGCTCAGTGGTAGAGCACCCCTGGGTTCAATCCCAGTACTGAAAAAAAAAATGACAGCATACACATTTGTAAAAACCAAATTTGCACATTAAAGATAAATAAAATAAAAATAGACATACTACATTACATATTCTGCACACCAAGGTAAGAAAGTGCCAATTAAAGGCCCAACCCCCGATAAAGACCAAAGCACAAATTGTGGAGAAAAGACACACAACAATGGATAAGAAGGCAGCTCTTTCTTCTGTTCATACAGAAATTGGTTATTGATGGTAGCACTTCCATTTCAATACTGAGTGCTATTTTCCAAAAACACCCTAGGATGTCCTGGGTTTAGCGGTGTCGGGGCAGGCTGGCCATTCTGCAGTCCCAAACAACCTGAAAAGTCTCAGCTTAAAATAACAATGTCTATTTCTCACTAGTGTACACATCCTGCACGGGTCGGCAGTGGGCTTCACTTGCTCACAGAAGTCACCAGGGGACCTCTGATGACAGAGGCTCTGACACATGCAGAGGCAGGGAAGAGAGAACATGGCAAACCAGGTGCTGACTCGAAGCTTCTGCCCAGAGATGACACACACAGCTTCCTCTGCTCACGCACTGTTGGACAAGGCAAGTTAGATGATCATGCCTAGCATTGACCAGGTGGCAGTGAATAATTATGCCCCAGGGAGAGGTACTGAATGTTTATAAACAGAATCTTCCACAAGCTCTAAACTTGCCTTTCACCCAGGATTGTAGTTTACCAGACAGGCTTATCTCCCCTACCTCATTTGATCTGATAACAACCCAGCAAGGCGGAGCACGCAGGAGGGGGAGGGTGAACAGCAACAATCACGAATTGCAGAATACCTAAGAACTGAGCTGGGCACAGCGACACACACCGGTAATCCCAGTATTTAGGAGGCTGAGACAAGAGGATTGCAGGTTCGAGGCTAGCCTCAGCAATTTAGCAAGACTCTTAGCAACTTAGTGAGACACTGTTTCAAAATAAAAAAAAAATAAAACAGGGCTGAGAGTGTAGCTCTGAGGTGGAACACCTCTGAGTTCAATCCCCAGTACCAACAAATAGTAACAATAATAATAATGGAAAAGAACAAACCTATCTTTGTTAACTGCATCTGCTATTTCTAACCTTTGACATCATCCACATGATCTGACAGCAAAGGGTGGAACAGACCTAGACAGATGTTAGAAGGAAACCATAGCTGCCTCCAGGCTGCTCTTGTGTCCACCTGTCCATCCATCCACCCTCGTTTCTGCCTGCCGCGTGCTGCCTATTAAGCAGCAGGGGCCCCAGGGGAGCAGACTGACAGAACACGGCTGTGCTGAGTGGAAGAGAAGCCTAGTCACCTGATCTGAGGACACGGTGCTGCACGACAGTGCCACTGCATCTCTGGATAGAGAGGGAAATCTACACTGAGAATGCAAGGTGCCTGCTCCATGAGAACTCTTGCCAGATAAATGCTAATAAATTGCATGATACAACAGGTAATAGTGTGCATGAGCTTCCTGGTTGATGACATTCAGACAGGCATTTCAGAGGTGTTGGTCTTCAACAGGGGCCCAGGGTGGCTCACAGGTTATTCCTGACAGAGCTCTCAACCCAGCTCTGTTTCTGCCAGGCAGGTAAATTCACCTTTGGTCACCAAAATCCCAGCACCTTTCCATCCCAGAATAGACAGATGGTCACAATTTGTAGACTGAGTCCCTCTCTTCTCTCCTGGGTTGCTGCTACCACTCTGGAGTTCCAGGTCCTGTATTCACCCTCCTGGGGACTGTAGTAAGAGGGGTCCCAGTGCCTCTCACCTGGATCCATCTCCCCTCTGCTCCAGGCAGTGAGGTAGCTATGCACACAGCTGCCACCATCAGATAGATCCGAGCTCAAATCTGATTCTTGCTTGCCAGGTGACCATCCTTCAACAAGTCTCTACTCCCTCATTAACTCATTTTTAAAATGGAAATGGTAGTGATAGTCCTCACTGCCCAGGGTTATGGGGGAATATGTTCAGACAGTGAAGCATTTATCATCATGTCTGACCTGCAGAAAGCTCTCAACTATGCCAACTGCTACTGTAATGTTTATCAAGGTAACAATGACCTTGAGCTTCTGAGCTGTGCAGACCACGACACCCCATTAGGCCTGGGTCCCTAGGACACTGCTATAAAGCCCTCCTCCATTTTACTCTACCAGCAAAATGGCTCCTGACTTTCTCCTCACCTTACAGGGTAAGGATATAGCATGTCTTCTCACCAAGACCCAAAACCTTCTCTCTTCCTTCTTCTCTCAGAAGCAAAAAGTGCAATGACTTGAATCCCATCCCCATCAGTCTCTTTCATCCACACATCTGAGGCTGAAGTGCCTCCTGGGCTCACAACCTGGCACTGTCAGGGGCCAGCCCTCGAGGCAACAGGGTTGGGGTGGAGGGTCCCGTGTTAGGTGGGGATCAAGTATGAGGTCTCTAGAATACGCTCACACCCAATGCAGCGTTGGAACATATCTGTTTAATTCATGTCATCACTGTTTCTTATAGTATCTCTTACAACAAGGTATACAGAACAAGAATTTTTACAGACTTGTTTTTTCCTAAAGTTGAGTGGGTACATCTTTAACTAGAAAAGCGACTTCCCATAGTGTTTGCTGGGATTAAGAAAACAGCAAAGGTTACAGAATACAATATGTATATAAAAATTCTTTTAGTACGAAAACAATGTTAAAGGTTAACCACGGAGAGGAAACTCTATTCATTGGATTGAATCTTCACTATTTGCTCAGCTCCTTTTAGGCAGCTAGATATGTGGTGAAGACAGGGGAGGTGTTTCGGAGAGAGAGAAACTGTCTTAAAGCTTTCTTTACTCACAGATAAAAAATAGTAGACCTAAGTTCCTTTGATTTGTATCTAAGCTTGTAAGGTTCAATTTCTGATGTTTGTAGAGGGTTCATGAATATCTCTGAGACGAGCTGAAGCATTGTTCTTTTCAGCTACCATTGATGAATCACAATCCGTTTAGCCATCCTGTGTCTCTAGGAAATTTTTTCTCTATAATTAATGTGAAAGCAAAACCCAAAGCACCCCAAATTTCCAGAATATAATAATGCAAAGTGGGAAATGCCACGTGTTCCTTCTCTTGGAATCAATTGCCTTGCAAGATTCCAGTGGGCGGAGCCATGCTCAAGGCCCAGCTATTAGGATGATGTTGCATGGCACCAGCTGTACTCCTCTTCCATCTTTACAAACATTGCTCCTCTACATACATGTGATACTCCACCAGACACCTGATGTGCACCCAACTGACAACCAAATATGTTGTAATACAAATAAAGAAAAAAATAAAATTAGCTTTAAAATGCCTAGAAAATTATATATATTAAATTCAGACACAAATCCCAGTCATTGTGACTCCCAAATTCCAAAGCTCCATTAAACTTGCTTCTTTCTCACTATTTTCTGCCTACTGCCCCCTTATTCCTATTGAACAGATGTAGAGCAAATTAATTTGTTTTTCATCTTTTGGCAGGTCTCACAGTATTAAAGGAAAATAAAAGTGTTTTATTGATTTGATGGTGAATCTGAAAGGCTTTCAGATCTATCCTCAAGTCAATGAATGCTCTAAGGATAGAGATCGTTAAAAATAAAATGAAATTAAGGGCTGAAAAAAATGAAGAAAAGGAAGAGCTGTCACTGAAGTCCTCTAGAAAGCAGACTTTAGTGCTAAAGCTACCAACAAATGGATAGCACAGTGTAATGTAGTGCACATGGCCTCGGAGGTGGAAGGAGTTCACAGTCCAAAGGCCAGGGCGCCTAGAGCATGGTGGGTAATGGTAACTGCTGTGAGATGGCAGGGGATGGTATGTAGCAAGTTGAATGACTAGCCCCAGTTTCTTTTTCTCGTGTGCATGCATGCAAACACACATGCATGTCTTTTGACATGTAATTTCATGGTATCTCCCATGAAAGAGGGAGTATATTTCTCCCACCCGTGGACTTTGGGTTTGCTCTGAAATTTTCTTTAATCAATAGGATATTAGCAGATATGACATGAGAATTGTGCTAAATTCTTAGGTATACCCTCTGGTGTTCTGCCAGCCTGTTGGTATAGTCCCAAAAGAAGAATGAGAGACATTCAGAGCAGAGAGTCCCCAGGCCAATCTGCTGAGTGAAGCAAAGATGCCCAGGCCATATAGCCTAGATCATTCGCTCCATCCAAATAGGAGCATGTGAACAAAACAGCTTAAATCGTCAGAGCAGATCGGGCTGACAGTAGGTCCAAGAGTAAGAACTGTGATGAGCCCAGAGCACAACCCCTCTATACTCAAAGCAGCCATCTAGACTGTGGCTAAGGATTTTATGAGAACATGAAGAGAAGTCAAATTTAAGGATTGAAGTTTGGAACTGGATTGGACTAAGTTTTAATAACTGAAAATAATTAACTATGGAATTGGGACAAGATCATGTTAAGGGAGGCTATGGACCAGAAAAAGAATAAAATTCAAGCAAGCACAACTGAAAGCATCAGAAGAGATCAATGAAACCATTTTGTATTTGCATCTCTATGACTTGAGACTCTTTAACCAGTTACACCCATTAGGCATTAATGTGGAGACACCCAGTTAAGTAGGTGAATGTTAAGCCCAATATCGTTGAGGAGCATGTTGCTTAATTTGGGTATGTGAATGTGGAGCTCGGAGGAAAATTGAGGAATGGAGACAGGCTTGGAAGTGATGAGCATAGAGGGGGTACTAGGAGAGGCCATCTGTGGCGATCTGAGGGAGAAGAGACCTGGCTCACTCCACACGGAGACATGAAGCGATGGTGGAGTCAGTAAGTGGTGGTAAGAAGTGGGTCATGAGAGAAGAGGAAGACAGGACGGTGTTTGGTCCAAGAAGCAAGAGAAGACAATGTTGTTTGATGAAGAGAAAGCACAACTGTGATGGGATTTGGAGAGGGGGCCTTTGGGAAGCAATTAGGTGATGAGAGTGGAACCCTCATGAATCAGATTGGTACCCTTACAAGAACACAAGAGCTTGCTTTCTCTCTGTGGTCTCTGCCATGGGAGGATACGGCAAGAGGGTATGATCTGCAGACCAGGAAGCAAGTCCGCACACACCAAGTCAGCTGGTGCTTTGATCCGGGGTTTCCCAGCCTCTAGAACTCTGAAAGATACATGTTTGTTGTTTAAGCCATATATTCTACAGTAACTTGGTACTGTGACAAGAAAAGCTTAAGATAACAACTGATGCAAAGATGTCAAATATGAGTAGAACCTAGATGTTACCATGGCCTTCAGCAAGGCAGCTGCCTCTGGTGACCTCAGCTGTCTCACTGGAGCAGGGAACAGAATTCTAGAGAGGGATGTGGAGGTTTGTTTGTCTCTTTAAGAAATGAAAAAAAAAAGTGTCTGTGTGCTGAAGGGAGGGGATCCAGGGGAGAGAGCAGTTGACAGTGAAGGGGACCATGGCAGCAGGTGACATAGACATAGCTCCTACTACGTGGCCACTTGCAAGCATCTCACAGCAATTTTCACCTTCAGTCCTCACAACTCCTCCAGGAAGTAGATGACATTAACTTTATAGGTAACTGCGGCATGGAGAATTCACGTTTTCTAAACTCATACACCCAGGAGGTGGCAGGACTGAGAATCACCCTCAGGTAATGCAGCTCCAAGGCCCAAGTAGCCAGCCACCAAGACAACCAATGTAGAAGCTCAAGAGGTGAGGAGGGCCAGGGAGTGACAAGAGGCTTGGGGACACAAAAACAGGAGCAAAAGGAGACTATGGTCACGGTAGGGGCAGCTGCGTGATGGAGTGTTGACAGAGTGTAGTACTCATCTTCACTAAGCACCACAGCGGGCAAGCACATCAAAGAGAGGCTAGCCAGCTGGGAGTGGTGGTGCAGCCTATAATCCCAGTACTTGGGAGGCAAAGACAGGAGGATAGCAGCCTCAGCAACTTAGCAAGACTCTCAGCAACTGATCCAGACTCTGTTTCAAAAACAAAAAATAAAAAGGCTGGGGGTGTAGCTCAGAGGTAGAATACCCCTGGGTTCCATCCCCTATAGCGTGCACACACGTGCGCGCACGCGCCCACACACACACAAAAGTGGGGGCTAGCTAACATGCACGCCCGAGTTCAGAGTTTATATGTTTGGGAGGGAGCAGGAGTGAGGAGGGGGATAAATATGTTTGTAGGATTATGATTATAGAGATAGGCCATGGAATCTAAGCTGGAAATGAAGGAACCAATGACAGAAGTGGGGGAGGGGTTGCCAATGGATTAAAAGTCCCAATGAATTTGAAGGCCTATTAAGAGAGCACTAGAGCAGGCAAGCAGGAAGCATAGAAGATGCTGGTCAAGAGATGGATACCTGAGGAAAGGTGTTGGGGGCAGTCTCATTATTGACAAAGAGAGATCCATGTCAAGACTGAAGAAATGGTGAGCGAGGTGGAGAGAACCCAGCCAGGATCAAAGAGGCCCAGGTGTTGGGTGCCAAGAATGATGACAGGGAATAGTGACAAGAGGACAGTGAAGCAGACCATGGTCATCACTAAATGAGTAGGAACCAGGGCACTGCAGGAGGCAGCAATAGGGAGAGATGGAGGGATGGAAAAGTCAGAGGTATAAAACTCTAAACTGGGTGTTTAGAGGAAGGAAGAAGACAGATGGTTGGGAAGCAGCAGTGCAGTGCTAAGAGGACACTTGTACCACCCTATGTGAGAAATAAAAATAATAAGCTGCTTCTAGTAATACACTGCTCCACAGAGCAGGCTGCAAGCAAAGTGGTATCCTCAGGAAGCACCCAGGTTCCATTTAGGTCCCGTAGGTGGCAAAGGTGGTCAGAGCAGCAGCTACACCTGGTTGAGGATATAGGGGTTTGCTCTAACAGATCATTAAGTTCCAAAGGGCATGTGAGAGAGTTCTGGAGGTTGGGGAGGGGCAGTAAATTGGATCAGATAAGTAGAAGCAGGGGGCATAGACCACATAGAAGCCGTGGGGGCGTGGCCTTCTGGCAGGATGCAAGGCATAATGGGATGAGTTTTGATAAACCCTGGGAGACACGGTGTACAACTCAAGCCGAGCAGTATGGGAGCTGCAGGATAAGCCCTCTCCTGCTGACTTCAGCGTGGTGGCAAGGTAGGAAGACTGGGTGTGCCGCCTCCTCTGCCTGCCCTTAGACAGGAGGGACTGGCACTGCAGGCACAACAGGGAGGAAAATTAGAAAATTGAGCCACCACAGTTGTTTCTACTGTAAAACAAAGAATAACCATTTGCTACTTAAGCAGTTAAGGTGTTAGCTATTAGCAAGTATTGAATCAGTCTGGTTCTTGCTGTGAATTGCAAAATTGGAAAATTTCAGGCATGCTTTTGGAATGAACTTGTGCTCTCAACTGTACTTATACACTAATGGTTTGAATGAATCCAGAATTAAAATACATAAAATATCTGCCTAGGTAGAACAGGTATAAACAAGATCTTTCTTAAGGGTTCTTTCCTACTATGACCATTATCATCAGAACAGAAAGTTTCCAGACTTGATTCTGCTGAAAATTGCCACATGACATTGGTGGGCATTCAGCTGTTTCTCATCATATAATTTTGAAAATATATTGTTCTGTTTCTGAATATTGTATTTCATAATCCAAATGTCCACGAATGGATGACTAGTTGATTATATCACATACTTTACTATATATCTATTTTAAAATGTAGTATTGAGCCAGGCGTGGTGGCGCATGCTTGTAATCCCAGTATTTGGGAGGCTGAGACCGGAGGATCCGGGTTTGTGGTCAGCCTCAGCTACCTAGTGAGGCATTCTGCAACTTAGTGAGACCCTGTTTCAAAGTAAAGAATAAAAAATAGGGCTGGGGCCGGGCGTGGTGGCGCACACTTGTAATCCCAGCATTCGGGAGGCTGAGACCGGAGGATCCGGGTTCACGGCCAGCCTCAGCTACCTAGTGAGGCACTCCACAACTTAGTGAGACTCGGTTTCAAAATAAAGAATAAAAAATAGGGCTGGGGGTATAGCTCGGAGGTAGAATGCCCCTGAGTTCAATCCCCAGTACCGC